>JADWOT020000004.1:12272093-12318370 GCA_036345935.2 Taenia hydatigena | reverse complement strand
CGATAATCAAAGCATAAATTGTGAGAATGCTATTGCGAGATCACATCCTTGCCACTTTTCTTGCCTTTCCTTCCCAAAAGCACTGGAAACATTTGTTTTCGAATGGCCTTGGGGCACTGAATGTAGCTGTTAATGATAATGGTTCTGTTGTAGTTTGTTGGTTTCTTACTTCGTCGTAATTAGAATGCCCATGTTGAGCTTTAATTTGACTAGTACTTTATTTCACCAGTCGTGATAATTATGGCAAGATGTTTTTTCATCTCTGTTAAATTTAATCTACTCTCAAGCGTTGATCCGTCTTCTGTGGACAGATTTATTTAAGTACGGTCCAGTTCGAAAGGAACCCAGTCATGCACTATTGTTAAAAGAAATGGCACACGTTCCATTTAGTTGCCTGTTTTCTTCTCTTTTTGCACCAACACTTAGGTAGTTAAATAACCATTTAATTGGAAAATCATGCGATTAGAGACTATTAACATTGTTGCTGAATACTTTTATTGCAGTTGCCTTCTTTACGCCTACAAGAGGTTACGCCTCGAAATTCTTCACGCGCCATTCGCATCATTCTTGCTAAACGATGAGTGAGGGCAAAAACGTGTATGATGAACGGTTTCTGCCTAAATTCCTGCTCTCCCTCAAAAGTCGATTCGTGCTAACTTGAAATAGTTAGTGGGACTCGCGTAACCACAGCGAAGTTAAATACGATAAGCGCTAAAACGCCACATCACCAGAATCGTAGGCGCGATCAACACAGTCAGGCTTTAAGATTCCATTTCCGATAAGGTTAGGTGGGCAAATTTTATAAGAGAGAATAGACTGGAAGATGAAATCGCAGCAGTCCCAAAAGATAAGCCCTATATTTGATCTTGAGTGGTCGCATTGAAGTGGGCAGTTCTATTTCCCTCTACTCCTGATTGCCTTACTGTTGCATGGCTGCTATTATTCGCAATGGCAGTGAACCTTTAAAGGTATCTCAGGGTACTGCCAACGGAGATAGCAATGATGAAAACAGAGAAAGCGAGCTTGGTGCCGGCTTAAGGAATGCATAAACTTTTGGTGTAATTTTTATTGCAACCTCTTAATCATTGTGTGGAGGAGCGTGTGACAATGGCCCAAAGAGCCGTGTTAATGGAGGAGTGAGTGAACGAGTGGGTGTGTGGTTGTAAACGCATGGAGAAGGTATTGTAAATGAAGCCAGTGTGCCGCTTCATTGAAGCTCTAGCTGTTGGAATTGGCGCAAAACACGACAGTGAGGTTAAATAGAGTCCACCCTTTGGCACACAAAATCTGGCAGTGAACCATCAACAGCTAAATTGCTGACTGCTCAATAGAAAAGATTCGCTGCGTTACAACTTATCACCATTTCTGCACTTCCGACGCATATATGTGGTTCGCAGTTTTGTACAGCACAATATCTAACTATGAAACTTTTGGCTGTTCGATTAGAAAGAAATGAAGCAGAGCTTGAACAACGGTGTGACAGTGCTTAAGTGATGAGATCTGTGATCCGAAATCGGAAAGAATATTCTCAGGACGACATTTATCTGAACAAGGCATATTCCAGACCCTAAAGGCAAGAGAACGTGTCACGCCTCTGGCGGTCGAAGCAGAGCAACTTCATTAAGGCAGAAATGCTTCCCTAATCATAACAAACTTCTTAACTATACTAACAGTTCTTCGAGCTGCTATTACAGGATTATGGGGTTACACCGCAAACACGTGACAGAGACATTTGGTTCAAAGTTCACTAAATACCTCGCATCAGGATGAGATGTTCAGGAAGTGTTCACCTCTTCCTGTTGAATTTCGAAATTAGGTCTGCTTCATTGCTTAGTGGAGAGTGCAAACATGCGGCTTTTAATGCATAAGCATTTGCCTCAAGAGGCTTATTTAATTTTAGCATAGCAAGTTTGTAGGACTACTTTTACAATGTGCACTTGCGCTGTTCAAATTCGCTAAGAAGAGCAAAGAAGATATCGGAGCAGTTGACATGCTTGGGCATCGGCCAACTCTCGCGGAACATGCCTTCCATTCTCTTGGGTGTGAGATTCAGCTTGTACTGCACCATCCCCAACCACGTGTCATCAATTGCCATGGGCTTAGTGAAGTGCATTGCCAGAGCCAAGTCGTGGACATGACGGTAGCTCCACATACTGTAGATACCCAAGTACTGTGGTGTATGGAATGGCCAAGGAATTTCGCGCTTCGAGAAGGCCCACTGCAGATACGGACTGGTGTGCCGAAAGACAGGATTCACCATCACTTCGCAACCGTAGTTCAGGTTTTCTCGAAGTTCCGGTGTTAGGCTGCGTACAAATGTGACTAACTTATTTGTATTGACGGCATAGTCGTCATCAAGAAAGACGAAGATGGGTTTGCAGAGTCGACAAAATCGAGCAGCCCACTGGAATGTGTGGAACATTTTCAGCGTCAAATTATAGTAGGAGTCTTCGTAGTCACCGACAAGTAGGTCATCATATTCGTGCATTTCCCTGGAAAGCATTTCGGCTGTCCTTTGTGGATGCTGTGAATATGCCTTCAGTTTATTTCCTGCTCTGTTAGTAAGGGTCACATTGAATCCGTCTCGTTGAAATACGTTGTCCAGCGAAGTTCGTGGTAAGCCGATAGAGAAGATGAGGTAAATCTTGACATCCGGGTAGTAGAGATGGTAGAGTTTGCGCAGTTGACTTCTCTCCTCAAAATTGTAGACCCCTGACTTGTAGACAATCACCACGTCAGGGCGAGACAATCCACCGGCGAGCCCATCTGTGGCTTGTGGGTGCGTGAGAGGAGAGCATACTCTAGACGGTACTTGGAGAAATCGGATCCATGGATTGTAAAGGGGAGGCTAAAAGAATAATGCAAGATCACAGAATAATGTTCCTGAGATATTGTTTCATGCAAGACGGTAGAGGACGGGATGTCATGAGTGGAAGAGCAAAAGCATATTCATGCATTCACATACCCACACATATTAACTACCACACGGAGGGCTGCTAGCCCACTTACAAGAAAGTGGTGTCATGAAAAGCAATGGTAGACTTTCTGCGTACGTGAGAAATGGGTTTGTCATTAATGAGCGATTGCAGTGTAGCCCTCATGGTAATCGACTGAGGATAAAGCTGGTAGACGCTAGGATCAAAATTTGGCAACCACTCGACACTCGGAATGCTTGCCAACTCCTCAAATCTCAGGCGTCTACTGCTTCCGTTTATTCGAATTTTGGACTCCTCAATCGTGGGTGTTGTGTTCAGTAGGTTGGATTTGTCGAAGACGCTCGTATAGCACAGGCGCAGCCGATAGTAGCCGTTCCATGCGCAGTAAGTACCGTTGCGATTTGGTTGAGTTACCCACCTCTCGGAGGATGTGGTTTTGAAGTGAATGGCATAAATGTAGATAAGGTAATTTATGGATGCGCAGATGACAATGAAGTGTAACACCGATTTTCGATTTGTAGAATGGAAAGGAAGAGCAGGAGCTCCCATGTTTCATGCCACAATGCAGTGCTTAATTCAACTGCGTGCAGTTCATATGTGGGCGCGTCTCACCAGAAATTACTTTGCTAAGTGGTCTAAAACGATGGGATAGTGTGCCAATGATGCTTGAGGCTGGGGTGGTTGTGCTTACCTCACAGTATCATCTGACAATGTAACAGGTAAGTGCATTTGCCTGCCTCTTCACATCCACGCCCACATCACTTCACTCACTGTCTGACGCACCACACACTGCACAAGTGTGTACAACACACTGCAACACGGTTGTGCTTGCATTTCTTTACTAAATCGACTGGTTTGCCTATGGCAAGGGAGATACTGTGCATAAATCAGATCTGCAAAATCAGCAAGAATGCACGCACAGCTCGATAGGCGCTGAATAACCTACGACGCATCCCATTAAGCAGCATGCCGACAGGACTATCCTCAAACAAAGTGCTTCCCGAGGAAACAATTTAGGTATTTGTATAAAATCGTATCTAATTTTAAACGAACCCGAATTCGGGTTTTGGATGCGCAATCACACCCATGTAATCGGGGTGATGGGATAAATTTGGGCATTTTGTTGAGTAACAGTAGCACTGCCATTGGGTATGCATCGTGCATTAATAATGTGCATTTATGCACAACCGAGTGATAGAGATGAATCCTTGAGTTAGACAAATTGATATTTTATGCAGACTTAATTAGGCATCTGTGGGAACGATGTTTACCTTTAAAGACAATAATTCTAAGTAGATTTGTGCATGAAAGTGTGTATCAAATATTTGCACGCTTTCATTGATACGGAAGTGTATTTTTGTATCATGCATAAGTATGTGCATATGGGGGAACGAATCTATGTTTTGGAAATCAGAATACATGTATGCATGCCAGTGAGCATAGCGTCAGTTTAGTGTTCGCTGCTATGGGCGGTAACGACGACGCGGTTCGTCTATGCAGCGCTGCTTTTCAATGCCAATTGAAGTAATGTGCAGCAGCGTGCTGCTGGCAGCCATCAGGATGGGCTGAAAGTAAGAGCTCAACTGACTACTTCATTCGGTGAAGTAGACGTCATCTTGCCGTGTTAGTTGTGGTGCGGAATTCGCTTGTCCTTGGTGCAAAATGCCAAATTGAGGCGTAAATGGCTTCGTCAGCAGCATGGTTCATGGCATTGTGGATGTACAAATGCAAACCAACTCACATGCGCGACAACCTACATGCGTTGCTAGTTGGCCTCATTGTTCACACCCACCACTGGACACACACTACCTGCACATCCGTGCAGACCGCATATCGCATCTAGGCGATTGTGAATACCGCATATAATAAATAAAATCGCAAGAATTTGTCCTCCAAGAGGCTAGAACAATCCATTTCACCAGACAGTTTGGTGACCTAATGCAAGCAAACACTCGTAGAATCTACTGAACAATCATTCCAATTCGCAAAACCTACCCATACAACCACACCTTACTTTGCCTGAATTTATTCTCACCTAGCTTTATCCATAATTATTTTTTCCTTATTACGATTCCTTCCCTCTGGTTCGATTTTACTCATGTTTTAACTGGTGAATCTGCAGCTAGCTTGACTCTAGTTGTTTTATCTCTGAGTTCGTATGCTGAGAAGATGTAGCAGGAGCATTGGCAAAATTAATGCATTTCTCAGAGCAGATGCATTATATCGAACAGTGCATTGCTTACTTTAGAATGTTAAGAAGTAGTCGAGATACCTTAGCAACACACCAGCTTGTGTATGGAGGCCTACAATTTGACGCCAATGAAAAGTGGCATTAGCGGTTGGGTGGCACCGGGTTTCAGTACCCATTGGGTGGAGATGGACCCACACGACTACCACCAGTTACTTTGACTTTGTCACTGAATCGCAAATGAAATTTGTGATCTATTACGATTATCTATCTAGCCAAGGGCGCAATTATATTAATGCGTCAGAAGCTTCATGCATTAAAGCTTTGAGGATGTGAAGTCATTTAGGTGCGAATTTCCCTTAAATGCGCTGCTTCATTTGATACCGTTTAATGGCTGATGAATGACACGAGCATGGAGCACATGACTTGAAGTTTATTTCGCAAGCTGTTAGCGTGCTTTTTCACTTTTGCTTTTGACATCTAGCAGAGCAGCCACTAATGGATTTGCGTTTTGTTCTTTGTTAGAGAGCAGCTTTCTTCCGTGGTGGTTAATAGAGGAGGTTGCTTGCAACAGGTTCGACCGCAAAAGTTGGGCTACGATGATTCACTCAACCGCGTGTTGACCTACCTGCCCACTTGAGTCCCCACAGGTCCCATTTCTGCCCCAGAATCTTGCCATTTGCCATATATTCAACGCACTTCATGCACCCCATCCAGCCTTTAGCGTACATGGAGGAAGATACAATGACCACAACGCAGATCAGGATCCAAATTATACATTGCTATAAAAAAGCTAAGGACAACGGATCAAATGTCGTCTAAAACTAGGAATTGTATAAAAATAAGCTAATTAACTGGATGTCATGGCAAATATGCTTGATGTAAGTTGCGTTAGAGCGCCTTAGCTGTACTGTATCTAGCTTTGAAGTGTTACATTGTAGAAGACAGAGCAAGAAATTGCGCCTGATAAGACAAGGGTGTCAGATCGTAGGGCAAGTCAAGTCTCGCGTCTAAGAGTGACAAGCCTACACTTGATGCGTACATGTGATGGAGTGGTGTGACTCCTACACAGTGTGACTGCTAAGAGCAGTGGAAGTGTGTTTGAAAACTAACATATGCAGGTAGGCATTGTTCTGACTGCATTCTGTTCGCCTTCTGGCGGACTCGGCATGCACTGCAATCCAAGACTCTTGCTTTTTCACACTAATTTCTGCATTGCTTTACCACTAAACGCTGCACCAATTTC
The DNA here is from genome assembly GCA_036345935.2 of Taenia hydatigena. Classification (NCBI taxonomy): domain Eukaryota; kingdom Metazoa; phylum Platyhelminthes; class Cestoda; order Cyclophyllidea; family Taeniidae; genus Taenia; species Taenia hydatigena. The sequence continues at coordinate 12,312,000 of JADWOT020000004.1, read as the reverse complement.
TGGTCGCAGAACGCATCAAAGCCACCCAATGAGATGGTCAGTCCAAGTGGCCTTTGATCACATTAGCCTCACGGACAGTTGAGGTTTAAAACTAGTGCAATTTTTAGGATACTGCTGTATTTCTTGTAATCCTCTCACTGGTGCTACCTGGATATGTTCTACTTCACAAGAGTGTCGACTACAATGCTTCCGTACTGATTGGAGGCCTGGTGATTTACCGTTCAATTGCGTCAAAATGGATGGTGGCAGGTACATGCGACAATCGAAGTGGTTAAGCAACCGTAATTGCAGTTGCAATGGTTTTGTATTCGCAAGCCGTATCTTCTGCTGCATCACTTTATTTGATAGGCGCCTTGCTACTGTTAGGAGATAGGTAAAACAGGCACATATTTTGAACTACTAAAAGAAACAGAAGATGGAATCATGAGGTGCATGGATAATAGCACAAATGTAACCGTATATACGATTTTTGTTAAAACCAACTCAACTTAAGTAGTAATGGGACAGACTTTTAAGCTAACCATGTTGGAAGACGTCTTTGTAACGAGTTGCTTTTGGCATGATATCTTAGTCATACTAAGCGAACCACAGGAACGATCGCTCCATCATACCACGTGCGGCTGTGAAGAGATGGTGCATTAGTCTACGACGGTGGGAGGGAATGCGTGGTGGTCTCACAGCTACTTCATTTCCTAATGACAGTCTTTTGCGGTTTCGCAATGTGTGGATCAAAGTAAAGGAAATGCATGATCCAGTTAGTGAGTGAGTAAACAAAGAGTAAGTCTGAGTATGGCCGCATAGCTTAGTTAACAAAGTTCCGCTGATCAAAATTTTCGCATAGAATAGAGGTCAGTTACATTTTGTGCTACATTCCTAAGGATTGCTGGGATGCAAGTTTCCTCATAAAGGGGATATCCGGTTCCAAGCTATAGGCATAATGATCGGGCTGGAGCCGGTGACAGCATCATCAACTGCAGCAGCAAGATTTGTAGCTCGTCCAAGTGGTCCCACCCATTTTAGCTAATATACCCTCCTTGCAATAATGGTTGCTTCGAATGGAAAAGATTTGGGGTACTAGAATGGTCGTTGGGTAGAAACGCTAATCGCACTATCCTGATCCTTAGAGTTAAGTCTACTGCGGCACAATGTGTCCCTGTATCGACTAAGACAGAGTCCGCATAGTTGTAGAATGAGCCAGAGTGTAAAACCTCCACAGCGCCTTGACATCTAAATGCCTTGTGTATTTTGGCACTTAGTTCGTTGGAAAATGTGCGCACAGCCTTGCAGTGTGGTTAGCTGTTGCTGAAAAGAAAGGAGTGGCATTAGTGAATGAAGTGAGCTGGTTGTTAATGCGTCATTTTTCGAATTACCGTCTTGCGTGAATGAAGATAAACTGGGTAGGCGAATGAGTGAGTAAAAGAAGAGCAGGCAGGATCAACTTGCTCTTCTCGAAGTTGTTGCTACTAGCACCGCCTGTTTGCCCTTGCCTCTTCTTTATCTGCACCGAGCTGTGGTGAGCATCGAATTGGCCTCCCTCACGACTAGTCAGCCTGAGACGCGATTATAAGCACATAGGAACATTGCTGAGACGTCATTACTTGCTGCTGCTTTGTGTCCTACTAAAGTAATGCATTTTCCCTACATATTTCCCAATCAAAACAACTTCGTAATTGTGTGTTGAGCAATAATCGTTGGCCTACTGAAAGCAGTTGAACTTAGCAGCGTTGTTGATGGTGTTGTTACGACCAGTGTCACAAGTGGGTGCTAATCAGAGCTGGCTAGTAGTGGTGGCGTCGCGTCCGCGCATGCATTTTATCATTTTTATTGGTTTGAATGAAGAGTAGGCAAAGTGAACGCGTTTAACTTGGTGACATGTCGAGCAGTCACGAGTAGTGAAACCTCACCAATCCAACCATGAGTGGTTAATGTCCTGTAAATCGCCACATGTGACAAGAGATAGTAAAGCCGCAATACATTACTCTCAAACCCACCATTCGTAGGCAAAAATTGTGTGCATTGTTGCTAGCTTCACGGCGCATGGATTGCAGTGCATCGTGCTACATGATGAACACGCTTCAGTCATGAGAGCAAAATTATCTCTAAAGAGCTAAATTTTGATTCTTCAAATCGGTGCAAAATAGTATAGGTAATTGGACAATTAATGCTTCTAGTTGTACGGCCTTTGATGGCACCAGGCTTTGTAATCCATTCAATTCCAACGCCACTTCTTGGAGGAATTGATGATGAAAGAGGCCTTTGCTTATGCGGAAATGTAGAGCTTGCTTGATGAGGAACGTCCCAGAAAACAGATTTTGTAATTGTGCAGCATTCAAAGTAGAATATCTGCAGGCATCTACTTGGAGTTGTTGTTAATGTCTTTAATAACTTTGGCGCATAGCAGTGAGACATCATTTTAGTGCAGCAGAAGGTAGGCGCGGCAGCCCTACATAAAACGCTACAGCTTTTATATGCACTGACAACAAATAACATGAATTCACGGATGCATATGTTGGTGTTCTTCATCGTGCAGGAAGAGTGTGCGTCGAACTTAAAAGCCCACCCATTTGAGTTTTAGATTTCACCATCAGCTGTATCTTAACATGAGAAGCATATGCATCTGATCCAACCCAAGGAGCCGTTCAAAACTGCGGATTTCAGCTATGTCGGCGACAAACATTCACGCTCGTGTGAATTAGTTGGCCGTCAACTAGGTTCTCTCAAGCGATGTTTAGGTCCGCTCTTCTCATTTGGGTTGATCATCAATCACCTCACTGGCAATAGGTGGTCAGTCCATCAGTCACAAGACCTAGACTAGCCCTCTTTCGGGCTTTGGCGTGTCAGCTGCGCCCAGTAAGCCTATGTCAATCGCCTTGTGCACTCACACACAAGCACCCACTGTGGATCCATTTTAACACGTAAAAGCGTCATGGTAAAAAGCACATGTCTACACATCTGGGAACAGTAGAAGTTAGAGTGTGCTTGTACAATCACACTGGGTCGTCGGCTTGGAGCTGGGCTACTTTGCATCAATCATGGTGTCTGATCTCCGACGAACTCGGTCTGCCCTGCAATCCGACACTTTTGCCTCCTCAGGCCAACTTTGTTCACATCAGCTACTACCACCCGCCGCTTCACCGTTGGATGCTACACCAACCTCTCCTCACATGACACATCGAAGCCACTCCTCTACCGATAAGACACTTCTCACTGCATCATTTTACGCGGATAAGGCTAAAGTTAGTGAGGAAATGTAATTTGCCAATGAGATTGAGTAAATACGAAGCACACATAATATGCTGTAATGGTTTGAATAAGTTGCTGCGTAAGATAATGAAAGACCTAGTTTATTCAGCGAATTTTACGTAATTAATCGGAACTTCAAATCCCATGGATGCGATTTGAGTCTCACCCACAGGACACGAAGTTCTCTGTGTTAACGATTACAGGTGATGACTCTCGGTTTACAACATGGAAGCAGGCGCAGAGAGACGAATTCGAACAATTTCGAATAGGCGAATGAGGGGTTGTTGCCAGGAACAGAGTCGAGAGGATAAGGGAAAGGAAGACAATGTGTGCTGAAGCAATGAACCAATGAAAGATGACAGTGCTTCGCATTGAAGAGTGGGGTAGGAGAAGGATACGCAGAGAGTAATAAGGCGTAAAATGAAGGAAAGTCAACACTGAATCTATCACAAGGGATCCTTAGAAGCGAACATACGTCCAATCGCTGGAAGATCCATGCAAAAGTGGTCAGGGAAAAATTAATCCAATGGAATCGGATATGGCAAAGGCAACGGACGTAGACACCGTTTAAATTAGAGTTTCACAAGGACAGAATTGACAGATATTCCGTCCTGTAGAGAAGGACTTAGCATTGCTAAAATCAGGTAGACGGTGACGGTGAAAAGTGGATCCTGTTGACGAGCGCGCCAATTTCCATTCTCAGGTACGCAGCCTCTGCCAGCAATTCATTGCCCTGTGTCAAAGTGTCTAAGTTAGTGCAAAACCCAACAATGTGCTGCAAGCGTATAAATATGCCATTGGACAAGCAAGTGAATGGCAAAATTTGCCTCGAAAAACGCGAGTGTGCAAGGTGTACAAAGCACCTCTACTTTAAAGTCAAAATCAGCTGCTTTCGGCAAGTCAATGGCAAGTGCTGTGCACACACACACGACTGCACTAATGCGATTGATAGAAGGTGAAGTGTGCTTGCAAAGCCACATGCGTTCGTCGACTTGGGAGTTGGGCTACTTTGCATGCCTTAATTGTCCGCTCTGGTGGACTTGATCCGCCATGCGACCCGACACTTTTGCCTCCTTAACCTAACTTTACTTACCACACTATCCACCTTTTGTTGTGCCATCAGTAGGTGCTACGCTGACCTCTTTTCGCAGAACACGCCAAACCTACCCCACCACTTGTTAGTCTCTGCGGTGCTGGAGATCATGGTCATGGAGAATGAATGCTGCCGTCAGTATTGGCTTCTTTTACGACGGTGCTGTGTGGTTAGCTGTACATCTAGCGTCTGTGCTGACTTTCATTTATTCATCGCACCATTCTGCATCCATGGTAATGGCTTCGCACATTCCGCTTTTGGGTTCTTCCGATATGAAAATGCTTCCCGCCTCATTGTCTTGTTTGGAGGCATAAGAGAGGGAGAGAATGGCGATCAATGGAAAGGAAGGGAAAACGAGGTGCCTGTGTAGTAGTTTGAAGGCAACTGAATTAAGAAATAATTGAACGCCTATGACCATCAGTTAAACACAAATCAAGGAGGGATCCATTGTTTATTGTTTAGGGTGGACAAATCCGTGTGGTGACTTTGTACCCATGTATTTTGGCATATGAGCTACACGTGACTGTTCTATGTGGTTAGTGAGGAAGATGCCGTGTGGCTCAATGACTGTGATTTCAAATTCAAGGCATTGTAACGGATAGTTGTTAGCGACGTGTAAAAGTAAAGTAGTTCTTGTAGCATGACATTGTTCTCGCACCTTTGATGTGGCGAGGTAGTCGACACATGATTTACGGAATGGAGCAGCGTTGTTGGCAAAACTGTACCCAATCCATCTGGCTCTCTTTTCTCCCATTACTCAGTACAACCTAATGCTGCGTTCCAAGCTGCATGATCTGTCCCACCAAGGAGCGATGCTAAAGTCGCGCAAGGAGCAGTTAGAGGAAATGAAGTCATCGACGTCAGTAGTCATCGCCATTCACACTAAGATCCGTAGAGCTGGCGCTCAGTCCTGTCGCCTTAGGAAAGATAAGGTTTCAAATCAGTATGAGTGGCAAATGAGTTTAACGAATATTTGATGTGTTCCGGTGGTGCTGAGTTAGTGACAATGCACCACATTGTGGTGGTCATTGCAACTAGTTTGAGACTTGTTAAGGGCTGCGTGAATTGTAGCCGAATTGCGTTGGATCGCAGTTCGCACCATGATCATGCACAATTCGAAATGGATTCCCAGTTGCAATGCCAGTCGTGCTGTTTACTAAGTCGTGCATCCCACTTCCTACGGCGTAACTAGCGACATAGTTTGATTTTACTACAAAGAAATGATTAGTGTGCGTGAATGACTCGAATTAGTTGCCATGAAGGAGCTCTCCAACTGTCGCTTGAAGTAGATGAATGGGAATGAGTAGGTGAGTGGGTGAGTGGGTGAGTGGACGGATGGGTGAAAGGAGAGTAAGCGGACTGGGATCTACTCTTCGCAATCCTGACGCCACTTGCTATTGCTTTCAACTATGCTTGCAGTGGGCAAAAGCATGCATGTACAAACTGCGACTGTGCTGCTGTGTGAAGCCATCTGTGGTGATTGGCCCTTTTGTGGATGTGGTGGGAATTTGTTCCACCATGCAATTTCTGCGGTAGTGAGACCTGCACAAAGGCTTCTTTTACCACCACTGTGTCTGAGGAGATAAGGTTGAGGTGGCCGTGTTGCAAAGCACTTTGAGGTCCTAAGGCTGTGGAGCCGACATTGTTGAATCCAATTAATGCTGCTATTTTTGCTGGACATGTGACGCAAAAACACAAAGTAGTGCAAGGATCAAAACTACCTTCTTATGTGCTTTTACGAACTTACCTCTGATGCGGTAACAACTTTCACTACTTCCAGCATTGTCGACAACAGAGGGAGCTACGAGTGCTCTGCCGCTAACTTTCGCATAAATTCACCTATTTCAATGAAAGTTTTGATGTGATAGCCCAAAAACGTTAAGTGATGCCATTTAGCTGGAACCTGTTAGGTGGCTCAGATTGACCTCATTAACGAGAAATTACGAGGTTCTGCGTTCACTTTCCAGAAATTGATGATAAGCCACTTCGATAAAATGTGCATGGCTTCATGTGTCGAATTTAGGCACTGATATCGCTACACAAACTTATTGCCTCACTTTTGGAACCAGCGAACCAGTGGTTAAGTAGTACTGAAGATTCAACTCAGTCATCACGCCAATGTGGGCGTAAGCACCTACTATGCACTTGCCTAGACATGGTTACCCCTTTTTCCCTTATTTTACGTGGTTGCTCAAATGTGCATTGTCTCCACAAAATGTAGTGGGGAATGATGTCACTACTGAGTTGATGCTTTGCAGGCGTTGCATGGCAAAATTATGCACGAGTACAGTCAGTGGAAGGCTATGGTAGGGACCCAAGAGGTGGCATCAGGCACTGTAATCGAGGTTCCTAAGGTCAGCTTTGTCGTGGAGCATGAGAGTAACTCAATATGAAGAAATGGTCAGTCTATTGCATATCACATGCTTACGTGCTTACAATCAGGTCAGTCGCGTGTCAATGCTGATGGCATTTGAAGAGGCTGACAGCTACTTGAATCGACCAAGTTAAGCATTCACCACAGAATTAAATAATGTGTTACGAAGGTTTTGGCGATTGGTTATGCACAACTGGGCGCAAAACGCAAATGCGCAACCTTAAAAAAATGATGCGTTTTGATGCGAAAATGTACGCAATGGAGGACATGACGCAATGCTTTGTTTCATAGCACTCGTCTTTTAAGTAGCATGCTTAACACATGAGCAGAAAATTTACCCAAATTAAATTATCTTCGTTCCACACTTGTACCCATACAACAGATGCATGCAAATGGTGGCACACACATTTCTGCCACCATTGGAATCGCTCTGGGGCTCCTGAATAAGGTACGGATACTGAGGCAGCGCCAAATGGTCCTTCATGTCTACAAGCCTTGAGGAACTGTTGTGCTCCGTTGTTGTGGCAGTCTATACTTTCGTGACAGCCCAGGAACCGCGTTGCACTTGCCAATTCCCTCTTAGCTGTTTGCATGTGGCTGCGTTTGTCACACCCAGAATTTTCCTGATAAACACCTAAAGTCCACTGCCAGCCACTAAGTGGTCCTCTAAAGCCCATCGAATAGGTGATATAAAATAGTTGACAGTGACTTAGATGTGGTCATGCACACGCGATGTGCACATCGTTGCAGACTTGTCTACGCCAATCGCTTGACTTATATACCCGCTGTGTAGTCGTTGCATATTTATGGCTCGGTTGGGAGATCGATGCAATTTTGGGCGTTTTCATCATTTATAGATAAGCTAAGTGCTAATTTATTGGATGGTGGAAGTGGTGCTGAACCGCGTAGGCAAATATTCTCAGCTAATCTGGCATATTAGTGGATTGTACGTGTGGTTGGGGAGATAAATGTTACAACGATTAAATTTCACCGTCAAACAATTAGTAATATCACTCCAACCCCTTTCCTCAGATCGCGACTAGACTCGAAATTGTATTACAATTGTGCTGGAAATGACTTTAAATTAGGAGAGCTGCACCGAAATCCATCTCACGGGAATTAAGATGGCCTCACCTTTATCAACAGTGACTAGAGCGATCGCAATCAATGTCAATAGAATGACAATTTATTTCATTGTCATTAAAAGTTTTGGCCTGAATGGAAACAATACAATTACCTTTTAGCCTTGTTGGCCATTCGTGGAGCTTAGTAATGTAATTTCTTATCTACGTCCTCTACTAATCCTCCTCTTCACAATTGAAGAAACAGCCTACACCAAAGAGGTAGGGATTATCAAAATTATGGATGAGTCAGGCATGTCTAACTTGACCTTCTTCCTAAATTTTGCTTCATTTTCTCCCATACTGGCGCGGATCAAATGGTAGCCTTTCTAATTGGGCATGACAATAAAAACCTGCTGCATGGCCACGGCAAATTCTTTGGCTGCTGCATGCACATTCCCAACTCTATTTATTTAATCCCATTCCCTCGATCATGCACACATCAGTCACGTGAACAGGAGGATGGGCTGATGGAAAACCTCCTAAAACATACTAATTTAACTACCACTCGATGCCCATACATCCGATCGTGGCAGCATTTTTCCACATACTCTCACCCTTTTATTATCTTTGTCGACTCCTTTACCCCTCTCCATTCACCCTGGGGAGGTCGGATCAAACCCACACTCCTCTCGAGTGTGGGCAAGAGTTTGCAAATGCAAAAGGTAGGGAAAAATCATTTGCACCCTAACTTTGCCATTTCTTGTCACATTTATGGGCACATAGCAAACTTCTTTATCTTGTTTACACTTTCATCATCTTTATGCCTCTTCGCACATCATGTTGTGTGAAGGAAATCAGCAGTTGACGCACTGGACCACGATTACTTGTGCAGCATCGTTCGCCTGTTGTAGAGGCACTAGTGAGCGAGGAGACGTCAGGCTGGGTGAATGGCACCTCAACTGCTTACACTCTTCTAAGGCATCACATCTTATTTTATGCGCCGCACTTCAGTGAGGGCAGAACCATTCCGCCATTTCGCTTCCTCACTGTGACATCCTCGAAAGCCAAAGTCAACCATTTTCTTTCTGCCTCTTCTTCTCCGACATTTTATGCCGATTCCGCTTTTGTAAGTTCTATTCGTCTTGCGTTGTCCACATTCACCGCTCATTTCCCATGGTGCTTATGATACTAATTTGGAAACATTGATTAGTCGCTGTCATTATATTCGACATTTGGGCTGCCCTTAGGTGCCTCTTTGTAAATTGTTTTCATTCACTCAGTTGGCTCCTCCTATTGCGCCTCCTATAGAGCAGGAGTGCGATGCGGCAAAGGTGGTGTTGGTCTCTATGTCATGAACAGACACGAAAGTACAAACTTCAATTTCTCTCTGCAGGATACTCAGCATGACTGTCAATCTGAGATGATCAAGATCTCTGCCTTCTTCTTTCGTCACAAGATCGCATCTATGGGGCGATGTCTTGTGTATGGAGTTGTACATACCGCATCTTTCATCGTGTCCCTCACCGTGCGTCAATATTACCAAATTATACATTCCGATTATGGCTTCCAACCGCGCATTCATCAACACCGTCGATGGGTAAAACATGTACGCTGTTACAGAAGCACTGCCGGTTCCCGTTGCATCAGCTAACAAGGGCACTACTGACGATAATCCTGCCACTGCTGCTACCCCGTAGGTGCCTGTTGATAAAGCGATCACTTTGTTGACGCGGAGGAACTTAGTAGTTCCGAGCAGTGAGCAGGGTTTGGTACACAAATGGCTCGTGCTGCCCATTGATACCTTGTAGAAGGGAATAGGAACGATCGACTCCTTGTATGCCTAAAATGCGATTGTCCTCTTCCTTATTGCTCGAGTTAATTGTCATCTCTTTTGCCTATCATTTGTGATTTCGACCAAACCCATGCATTTAGCACTTTTCGCTCCTTACAAAGAAATTACCCAACGACAAGGCACATCACAACCGTTGACCACATAAGTGATTGCATCAATTACGTCGTCTCCTCGTCCGCACATGATCGCCAAATCTATCAATCTCATGCCCTTTGGAGATCACATCATAACAGCCCCACTGTACCAGTTCAGCGAATTGATCTACTAATTTGCGATGATGATAGTTAATGCACCACAGCCGCCAATTCGTTGGCACAGCAGCCAGTGGAGAGCTGTCGAGACCTCCACAACTCTGCAGAAACTTGACGACACACTCACAATTACTTGACTTATCTCTTCTCCGATCCACAAGAACCTCAACAATCAACAGTTCCTTCTAAGAGAGCTGCCAGTTCATTGCTGCAAAACGCAAAGGATCCACGACACAAATTATGAAGTCGCAGCAGCCAGGTTCATCACGTGGTCTTGCCAATTCAATTTGCTTTCTTTTACCAGCAATAATATCTAAATGGAGAGATGATACCATGTAGTCATGATGCAAGCGAAAAGGTAATTTCTTCACTAAAGGGATTTCAGCAAATGGATTACCGATTAGTTGCCAGTGTGCAGTCGCTTCCAAGCTTGACATCTCTTCGCTATCACAATCTGGCAACTTGTAAAAGCATACGGTTCTATGATACGGGTTTGTCGTAACACTGGACAAGAAGTAATAATAAGAGCGCATTTGATCTGTCTGATATCGGGTAGCTTCAAAAGCATTTCAAACAGAACCAGGTGAGGGTTGTGGCAAAAGCATCTGGCATAGACACTTGTCTAGCCAGGTCCATTGGTTGATGATCTGATTTAGGGGAGCGCGGAATAGTGGCATCGATAGAATCCACCTCCAACTCGGAATACACACGCAAAGATCCATCAAGTCGCGGAGTTCGAGATATTTGCTTATTCTCAGTCCCAATTCTGGAGGCAGATCCGTGATGTCATGTTGTGGGGTCTTCTGCATCTGAATTGTCAAGCGAGTTTGAAAAATAAATAAAGAGGCTAATGAACAGAGACCTACCGACATGGAGTGAAGCTATGGTAGACTGACCACATTGCAGAGATGTTGAGGCATAAATAAACTGCAACGAGAGTGTGGGGTGGACTGGCCTCACTTTCATGTTAGCACATTGGTTTGCTCCGTAATATCCAATCTCGACGTCGCCTAATCACACTTTCATCTAATTCTCCTTTACTGGAGGACAGGTGGCGCAGTGGCTCAACGTGCGAATTTATGATCTCTCGCAAGACTAGAATGCAATGGCTTGATTTGTTACATAAATGGTGTGGCGTGACTAAAATATTGACGCGTAAATCGACTGCTAGAGGTATGCAGGACATATTACTGCTTTGAGGAGTTGATTGCAATGGAACTGTGCTATAAACTAGGGGAACACAAATATTACTTTCGATTTTGCAAGCTAAGGTGTCGCCAAATGTTCAAACGATCGTCTGGCTGTAGATGCGTCGCGCTTGCTTGCAGAGCACTTTGTTGCACAGCGCCACATTTGTTGGTCTGATCAGCTCACTTCACTCATCACTGCCGTCAAACGTTTCTACTTCTAATTGCTGTCCTTGTTTTGCTTGAATCACTTCGTGGCTCAACGTTTTTCCACGTATGCGTAGGGCTCAAATGAAAAGCAACTTCGGTTTCCCAAACAAAAGCCTTGTCGGTTAGAAGAACAAGTTTGCGATGCCCTCAATCTGGCAGAGATATTTTCTCCGCTTTCACCTTCCTATTGCTTCACGGCTCATACTGCACAACGTGATCAAATAAGCTGGTGAATTTAGACATCACCATTGCTTTTCAGAGAGGAGTAATTGTGATGATTCCACAGCAATCCCTCTGCATACCGGTATAACTCCCATTCCGATCAACCGCACTTTACATTGCCAACGATTGTGGTCACCGGTGGAGTAGATGGAAACTGTCAGTGAGTGGGAGAAACGATAAATTTTTCACAGGCCAACGTTGATCGAGTCACCCATACTGCAAGTGGCCTTGACCATTTATCTTTAAATTCAATGCATGATAAGGGCATCTTATTTGTAAAGTAGTAATGGGTTGCTAAACTCATCAACTTTGCATAGTCTTACCAGTTATAATGCTGAGTAGGCAGGTTCGGCTCAAACTAACTTTGGACGCAGTCGCGTAGGAAATGTTGCAATGTAACATCTGCTGATAAAATAATTAGAGAAGTAATATGGCTGAGTCTTTAAATGCAACGAAATCCACAGGACTTGATTCATTTTTGACAGGTGCTTTAGTCTGAGACGCTTCATTGTTGAACAGAAGCCACCATCGAGTGATGTGGCCAAAGGCAATAAGTAAGAGACGAGTGATTTCTGTTGCATGAAGCAGGTTGGTTTGTACTCCAGACCCCCTCCATCCAAGATTCTAACAGTCTTCTTCCTCTTCTCTCTACACTCATCGTATTTGCGTCTACTTTGCTGCACTGAATTCTCAAAGTGAATTCCACGGTCATGCACATGGTGTTTCTCCCCCGCATCCTTTGCATTACTGCGTGATACCTACACTGTTACTTCAATCGGCACCGTAACTCAAGAGCTTTGATCAATGAAGCCCTTGATCAACATTACGGATATATTTAATAGGGTGATATAGGATAAGTCGCAAGTGACATAAATGAGACAGCTCACGAATTGAATCCAGCAGCAGCTCACATAGCTTCTATGTTGACAATTTGATTTAGCCGAAGCAAATCTTTGCCTACTGGCGGAATGCTTCCATGCCCACGAACGTCGGTGAGCAACCCAACAGTAAAACGAGGCTTCTGACGATGTCTCAAGCCCAATACTTGGTGAAACAAGCGTCGTTAAATGCGAAACTTTGCTTTAAAATTATAGTTAAATTATGCTTGGGTTTCTTAAAGGCCGGTGCTGTTTGTGAGGAAAATTTGACTTAGAGGCCGTTGGTGTGGAAGTAAGTTAGCAGAGCTTGTGCTATTAGTTTGCGGCTTAATACTTTACGCATGTGTTTACCTCCGATTTCGTAGTAGTTCAAGTTCTCTCTTGGCAAACGCAACATCTCGATAAAAAGAGGTTTAAGCAGCAGAAAGTGTTCGGCATCGGACCAGTTTAATCCATACAGGACGACGGGTGGTAAATGCAACAATGTCCCACTGGTTGCCTAACAATTGATAGGCTTAGTACAAGTGTGCACCTCGAGCATTTGTCGCATGCATCTCGCTGTTGGGAAAAGAAGTTATCAAGGCAAGCGGCGCAGGTGTGTGTGTGTGTGTGTGTAAGTGTGATTGTGGACATGTGTGTGCCTCATCAGGAAACCATGTGAAGGCCATCGCGTATGCTTCGCCTAATGCTTAGTTCTTACAGCATCATCAGTGTAAACACTTACCCGAGAGTTGCGCAAGTAACTGAGAAACCTGTATGGAAAAGATGTTCGACACCCTGAACAAGAGGTCCTGGTGGCTTTCTCTGATCCTAGACAGACTTGCTTTCCGACCAACCTGCGTCATTCGCAGCAGCTTCAAAATGGCTTAATGATGAAGGCCAATGAGCTATCATAGCTGCGCATGAATGAAATCACCCTGCCGAACGCTCAGTCCTTAATACCCGTGCTTCATAACCATCAGTCGCACACACGCCGACCACGCCTACTTTAAACTCACTGCATCGGGCACCAGAGGCATTTACCTGTCAGCCTGTTGCCTTCCATGGGATTCGGGAGATACGCGTACACAACATTATGATATAGCAGTTGTCCATGCACCTTGCAGCAAGCGGTGATCCAGCATGCAACGAAGTTGCAAATTACTTCGATGAGAAAGCATGTCAAATGTTGATCTTAGTTTCTTCAAAAAAGACATTGAAGGATTTTGCCATTTGACAATATAAAGGATGAATAATTAACGGCTTGGACTGTTAAAGTACCAAAGATCCGTCATTTCATTTAGCGATGTCGATAGAAGAAATTGCTTGCGCCGTCTGAGGCACTAGACGTGCATCTGCATTCGCACTTTCTGCAAATAATAGCCACGGATAAATGTGAAAACATTTTAATAGGATATACTATTTCCGGTGTTTTGCGAATGTTGGTTATACAATGACCACAGGCACATAAGGGAGAGCCGGAATGATGGACTTTTGATCTATCACGTGGTTTATTAAGACTCAGCTACAGCATTTCATACCACTAACTGTCATCGAAGCTATCAATTCTCGCGTTAACTTTGGCAAGTGCCAACGCTTCGAAATCACCTGCAAGAACACAGGCAGCCTCCTCACATATCCATTTTTAGTGAAAAATTCATTTCTTTGCTCAGTTAAAAAGCAAACGGTTTACTATCTTGCAGTCAGACTGGTATTGAGGCTTTAAATAGAAACCACTTTACAAAGGTATTGTGAGTACGGTTCCCACTTCTACAGATAATTAGAAACACCGTTACGTAAGCATATTAAGTAGAAGCATTTTTGACAGGAAATGAATCCGGAAATAGTTGACCATTGCGAATTGACGCCTTTCGCATTTGCGTATTTGACCAGCCGCGTTTAGAGAATCGCACAACCGAGAGCCTTCAACCATGATGAAAATGATGGCGGTTTGCCAAAATAAATAAGAAGGACGAGGGTGACTAACCTTGCATGCATCAAACACGTCTTCCTAATTTGAATAGATCCCCACGTCTATCTGGGCTCCAGAGCTGACGTTTAAATTCGGACCCGAAAAAGTGACCTGTAATCTCCGTTAACTAAGGCTATTTCTACACCACGTTTTGTTTGATGTTGATTGCCAAATTTTTTGGTCACACTTAAGGTCTCCTGTTTGTCAACTTACCTTTTGCGGTTAAATGAACATTGTTTACAAAAAAAGTTAGCTATTTCTCTTACCTTGAAAAAATAATAAAACGTAAGATAATTTGTAATGCTCAGCACGCAAAGCCATGTCCTTTCCAAGGTCAACGAAGGTCACGGCAGCTTGGCGAAAATCGTTGTTGACGTAAAAGTGGATCAAGAGGCTACTTATATGGTCCAGATGCCAAGCCACCAAGCAGAACTGGAATACTCGCATTTCCAAACAGCCTTAATTTTAATTATTATTTTATTGCCTCGCATCTCACCACTTCCTTCATGCTCTGTTGAAAGACATCCAGAGGCAAGGGAACACAGCACATCTACCTAATTGAGCTGACCACCTTAGAGGTGCAGACACAGAGCGGAAGACAGTGGACGTGGGGGAATACTTTTACCTGCATCTTCTTGATCATGCTACGGAGATGGCGGCACAATCCACGGCGAGAGGAGTAGACGTACTGCGCCACAGACGCGTTCATAGGCATGCACATAGATTGAAGCAGCAGCTGCAGCACCAATATGCACGAAGGTTCGTCGTTAATTTATTCCCTGTGGAACACCTACAATGGTAGAACAATCAAAGCTACATCCAGCCTCAGTAACCACTCTCCCATCGTGTCTTGTCTGATTAGATCACTCGTCATCTGTAAGGATGCGATCGGAGTCTCGACGTGCACGTTGCGTAAACGGTGTTGAGGGGTCTATCTGGCAATGCTGGCTAGAGAGTGGTCGTTCGCAGGAAGGCAGCAGAAGAGACATTGCGACGGGCACACACGGGGGCATTCACGTCCACAGTCATGCATGCACATGCGCTGATCGTGTAGCATTAGCAGCACCACGGGAGGGCGCGAAGGACGGCCATGTACCACACTTCCCTTCACACTTTCAGTGGCCTTAAGAAAGTGTCTGCCATAATCTTAAACAAAATGTTGGCATTTACGCGCTTATTCACAGCTGATAACAATTGCTCTTGCTATGGAAGGAACTTGCGAAATGGTAGGGGCATCTGTAATCACATTTTATTGAGCAGCGCAACCCAACTCAGCATATTATGTAGAGAAACAATCGCCACACGATGATGTAACAGGACTAAGAACCAACTCCCCTTCTTCGAGTATATCATAAGACTTTTTCCAATTCAACTTTGCTAGAACCTTCAAGACGTCGACACAGGTATCACAAAATACAGGAGCGAGAAACAAACAACTTCGATCACCAGCTTATGAAGCAGTAGAAGTCACTGTCGTGGTCTCGCTACCCATATTACAGTCGCTTATCCCAAGTTTAAGCCAGCCAGCACGTCCCCGCTTATGGATGCGAATGATCTGCATTGATAGACCTATCATTTCCACTTCATTGGCTGCATTTAGAATGATTCGCATCCAAATCTTGTGTATGCTTGTGCCGCTGATTGGTCTACTTGCACGCCTGTGGACGTGCTTGTTTCATAGAACCTCCTCCTCTGTCTCCATGAGTTCTGATACCATCTTGGTTGCGTGGCCGGAGGGAGGTGACAGTGATATATCGAGTCCCCTTCAATCCCATGCCTTACTTCCACATTTCGGCTCCATGTTGACCATATTTGCGTCGTTCACTCTTCGTGCCGCTGTAGTATTCATCCTTCCTCCACCTCAAAATATATGATGAGACCAAGATGGTGATCAAAGTGGGATGAATAACTTCATTTTGAAGGGTGAGCAAGGTAGCTCATGCGACACGGTAAGGAACACAACAATAGAGTTGTCAGTCAATAAGTCATTCTTGAGTCACTTGAGCTTGCTGATGGAAGCACACCTGCATGTGGTACACGATTGGCGCAATGACGTGGGGACAATGCAGAGCATTCAGAATGGGAGGTCTCATCATGACATTTAGATGTTTGTGCAACCAACTCATGAAACATTCTGCCTCAAAGCTGTGGCGTGTTGGAGCATGAAGTGCTGACTGATGACGAAGGACAGGAGGAAAGTCCTAATCACGACAATTTGTAGTGCAGTATCCTGAATGTTTTGGTATTCAAATGGCAGATGGTATAACTGAAGGCGAGGTAAATATCATCCTGGTTGCTTGAACGGTTTACACAACAAGCAGTTTTGACGAATTGTAAAGCGGTTGTAAATGGGGTAAATAGGTGAAACTTTTGCGAAATCGAGATAGAAATGCAAAACGGTTTGCTGTTTAAGGGAAGATATCCTCCGCGAAAACTTTTATGCTGCCCCTGCCTATCCGCATGAATGGGTGGATGTGACTCATCTTGACACGGACTGATGCACCCATGTTGGCCTTGTCGCCGCGTTCATCGAAGGCACTACCAATCAGAGTAAGCGAGAGTGTGCGACAAAATTTGACGCAGTCGTTGAAGTTGATTGAAGCATCCTCTGCCTGATGCCGCACTTCCATGCAAATGAAATGTTGCTCTCTACAATGCACGGAAGGGCATTTTCATCAGTTTGTTTCGGAAGTCATAGGGTCGCTTCCGGTTTGCGTCGCCTCAAGCGTTTTCATAAAAAGCATTGGAACCTCCACGTTTGGGAAACAGTTGTACGGAGACTCTGTTCAATTCATGCATCAAGGCCTACACCACATATCGTGGGCTCTGACAAGCCAAGTGTTGCAAGTGTACTGAAAGCATCCTAGAAATTCTTCATGTCTTTTTTTGGTGTTAAATCGCCCATTTTGGCATGCATCCACTACTTTTGTTTGCTTTGTTCTAATCACATAAATTCCCATTCAACTTACCAAGTCGGCTTCCTATTATGCAGTCTGGCCTACCTGTATCCACCACAATCGTGAAATTGCCCATTCCTAATGCCCATGAAAGGAGTTAATGATCAGGCAGGAGTCATAGGCAGTGGATATGTGCAAAGGCTGCTATACGGTAGAGACTGGTAGGGTAGGGTCGTCAGCCGCAAATGTTTTGCCATGGCTGAGCCTCATATGATGGCAGTGTGCTCCAAGTCCCATGTGTGGGCAGATTCTCGCCAGTTTCATATCGCAGCTCACTGCACACTGCTTCGCCCACACGGGCGTAGTCTATCTTCTATGCCACCTTGATTGTCGGCATCGAGACCTGAAACGACTGGATGTCTGTTCGCACCGGTCGTTAGTAATGGGACAGACTTGATCTCTCCTACCAAGTGGAGTACCGACACAGTGGCTTCACCCCAATGCTTGCAATGCGAATCATCCATCTCTTGTAATTACCGCAGAATGAGTCACTTGTTAAATAGGACAACAATTTGTTGGTTAGACAAACTTACTCGCTACGCATCCTGCTTTGCTAACTCTACTTGAATTATTTCAAACGGCGGCTTTGTGCTTATACCATCGTGTCGTGCACAGTTTTGGAAAAGAGAAGGTAAAATGCAAAATCATGTAGGCCGAAAACCTACTAGTAGGGAGGAAGGGCTCAGCTCTACTATTCGTACAAACTGCGAGTCCGCTAAACACGCGCCAGCAAAGAGTGACATGGGTCACGAAGCCTACAGATGATTTGAATGATTCCTTTCCGTCACGATGTTGATTACAAGGAGGAAGTCAACTGGGTACACTTTGTTCTAGCTCCTTCGTTCGGCATTTAACTCAAGCTACATGGTGGAACAGAAGGAAGTATACGCGGTATACGCCTCTAGTCTAGCCAAAGAAGGCGTTCGAGTCTGGGGATTTCAGCTGTCGGTGACAGACTCTCATGCTCGTGTCAAATGATTGTCCGTAAATCTGGTTTCTTCAAGCCATGCTTTGGCCCGCTCTTCTAATTTGAGTTGGTTGTCAGTCAACTCATTGGCAATAAGTTGTCAGACAATCAATCACAAGACCTGGACTGGCCCTCTTTTAAGGTTCCGCATCCCAAGTTCAACTGGTCTCAGTGAAAATTTTTGTGAACTAGCACACGGTTTCACTTACGAGAAGAGTAGAAGCTAGAGGGTGCTTGTAAAATCACACTGGGTCGTCGGCTTGGGGATGGGCTACTTCTCATCAGTTATGCTGTCTGATCACTGACGCACTCGGTCTGCCCTACGATCCGACACTTTTGCCTCCTCAGACCAACTTTGTTCATCTCGAATGCTACCGCACACAACTGTACAGTTGGATGCTACACCAACTTTTCCTCACATGATACATCGAAGCCACTCCTTTGTCGATAAGACACGTCTCAATGTGCTGTTCTACGTTGATGAGGGTAAAGTCAGCAAGGAAAACAAGAGTCATTTGTCAACGCAACTGAGGTAATGGAAAGCACATAATAAAAGGCTGCAACAGTTTGAATAAGCTACCGCTCATGATAATGCGAGAAGTATTTTACCAGATGAGGCTTAAGTAATTAACGTGGTTCAAAATTCCAGAATTGGAGGTGGAAGTAGTGGATCTTACCTTGCAGAAAATGGGCATCGCAAACAATATTGCCGGCAAATTTATCTGCTCTTAGTCTTGCAATACCTAGAGTATGTCTTTACGTGAGATTCGGAGAGCACACGCAGCTCCCTCTGTTGATGACAATGCTGGAAGTAGTGAGAGTTGTTACCGCATCAGAGGTAAGTTCGTGAAAGCACATAAGAATGTGGTCTTGATCATTGCACTGCTTTGTGTTTTTGCGTCACCAGATGAGTTGCAGGTTTCGTGTTGTTGGTGTTGGTGTTGGTATTAGGGGTGATTCTCATCTCTCTATATCTCTCCCTCTCGGCTCACAGAGGTTTGGTTTTGTGATCATCTACACACGCTTCTCCTCCTCCTCATCCTCCTCCACCTCCTCGCGTTCCTGGCTATGCGGTATGGTTGGAGACGTAGTAGTAGGAAGCGTGGCGACTGCTTAGTGACCAGCGCGACGCATTTTTACCCCTTCCACTGCAGTGTTGATGTGGTAATACTTGTGGCAGCAGTAGTCTCGGCGTGCTCCCTGCTCTCTTTCTTTCCCCATCTCCCTTTCACCCTCTACTCCTCTCATAGTGGTAGCAGTAACAATAACGAATGTTATTTCTGTTACTGTTGCTAATGCTGTTAGTGTTTCTCATACCTTGTGTCTACAGCCTATCCGGCACATATCTCTCACCTACCTACCTACCTCCCTCCCTCCCTCCCTCCCTCCCTCACTCCCTCCCTTCTTCCTCTCCCTCTCAACATTGAACTAGCTTTGAATGTTTCCGCGGTGAGTGTAGTTAGTGTCAATCGCTTCCTTCTGCTGCTAGCAGCTCCTTGACAGTAGGAACGCGTCATACATGGTGAGGAAGGTGGAATTTTCCCGTACTCCTTTCCATTCCTCTTCTTCTCCTTCTTCTTCCCTCACTTTTGCTAACTGTTCTACTACAAACACACAAAACCTCCAAATTGTCGTCCTTCCTTGGCCGTCCTCATGTCAATCGACTTGCTAACAATAAAAGCGGTCTCCGTTTGGGAAGGGGACACGGGTTTCTTGCCGATGTGCGAGTGTAGGCGGTGGGATGGTGGTAGTGGTGGTGTAGAGTGTTTAATGAGGATGAAGCGTTGGTATTCTTGGACAGGATTTGCACCGTTTGGGTGATCTAGGTCGGTTGCAACGTCTTATGATTGCGCGACCGACAACGCGTGCAGGGGCTGAGAGCGCTTCCGTCATTGTTGGTTAGCGGCCTCAATTGAGGCAATTGTACTGCGTTAACTTGCATTAAAAAGTCACGAGGGGGAGGAGGAGAAAGAGGAGGAGGAGGAGGACAGGGAAAGTAAATTTATTGCCCCACAACACGTTGGAACATGTGGTGGTGGCAATGCAATGCGATGCAATGCATGCAAGTCTGTGTGATTTGGCGTGCGATGTCCTCCGATTAGCTTCCCTTTCACAAATCAGCAATGCTTCTCACTGCATTGGCGGCTCCGCACGCTGCGTCAAATGTGGCTACACTCCTCAATCATAATAATGCCCGATGTTGGCATTTCGCATTCTCATCGCTACAGGTGGGTTGGAGATTGAGGCTTCCTTTCCACTGACTTAAAACATCCACACACACACACGCACACACAGAGTAAAATACTCTTGTGCTTAACAGATCTATGGGCAGAAAATTGGCGCCGACAATGCCACGTGGAGGGGCAGTTGAGATGAGGTCTACGACATCGTCCTCCACACAGTAGGACCACGTCGTCACACAACTGGTGGAAGAGCACAATGTCCGCCTACTTCGTGGATGGTGTGATGAGTGGGTGTGTGTTAGGCACTGTGTAGGTCGGTAAAACAGCGCCTTCTTCTCCTGTCCTCAAAGCCACTCACGTCGTCCACACGAAGAGTTGCTAGTATTGGTGCTGTGCCATTGAGGCGTGCGGCTTCTCGAGGCACCACCTCACTGTCACATCAACGCGCACTGCCCTGTCCACGCCAAGGGGTCCGCTCTGTCCGCCTTTTAGCAAGACATTGGCATAATGAGATGAAGTGAACAACAAGAAAAGGCACAAATCGACTTCGAGTTGTGTGTGTGTGGCCATTTCCATTTCACGAGCAGAGATACTCACTGGGCCAATATGGCCAACATTTTGCAACAAACGCAGAGATAAACTCGTGGATTTACAGCATGAGCGAGTGAGTGAGTAAGTGGGTGAGTGAAGCAAGGGTAGACCGCACAGGTGCCATGGTTACTCGCATTGTGACTTTGGCTTGAGAAAGGCAGAAATGCTTTGCCATTAGATGAGGTGGGTGTCTACTACTACTACTACTACTGCGAAGTACCAAGTGGACAACGGTGTGGATGATGCCATTGTCGTTGCAAGCAATCACTGTGACGCAAGGACTGTGTGGTGTCTCACCACCTCCCACCTTCGCATTATTTGGCGGTGGACAAGGCATTATGTGACAGACGTGTTGATGGTGTGACTGCCAAAAGGGTAGACGAACACGACCACGACCACGACCACGATGACGTGACAACCAATGCGCGAACACGTCAATGAGGTCAGCCAAATGACTGCCATCGCCCTCTTCCTCCCTCTCTCCCCACCTCCCTCCCTCCCTCTAACGGAAGCTATATCAACCTCGACGTCTGCGTCACGCAGTCATTCTACGCTTCCGACCTTCCCGACAATGCTGCGTTTCGGTTATCTCTACTCCCTTCACTTACCGACATTCATTCTACACCATCTTCACGTATCCTCACTTCATTTCAATACCCCTCACCTGTACTTTTCTCAGGCCACCAATCAAAATGTACTTTCGTTGACATTTGGGCCCAGGATGATGATTCACATCGCAAAATCATCCAACCGCCACCCGAATCGGCACCACAAATATACCATAACTTGACTTGCATTGTTCTGATTTGAGCAGCAAAACAGAACACCATCTTGGTAAATCCTTGTCCAGTCGCCTTACTGCCCCATTTTACTAGATAATTGCTTCCTAGGATAGTGTGGCAGTGAAATGGGGCAGACTACGACTTGCTCCAGCTTCATATGCTCATCTCGTAGAGGCAATCCCATATGACACGAACGCAAGTCGTGTGGTGCAATAACCTTAGCGCAACCAACAAAGGGTGACATTCTACAACCTCTCCTCAGATGCCAAATGCGACATCGAACTACACTACACTTGCACTAAAAGTGAGCCCTTTCGGATCCATCTAGGTGATGTTGAAACCTATCCTGGAGGAAAAGACTACTACCATGCATTTTTGCGGACTTCTATGTTCACTTCATTAACCCCTCAGACACGTCGACTCGAATGAATCAGTCTTTCCTGAAATTGTAGGTTAATCAAATGAGACATTCCACTTGACTTCTTGCACATTTAAACCTAAAGACTGCAAGAACTTGAAGGTGGTTTTTAGTGACTTTGCTAATTTACTGAAGCCGTCCCGACTCTAACCAGTAATCGTCCTTTTCGAATAGAAGCGAACACTTGGCTAAATATTAAACCGTCTGAATATTGGACCTATGCACCTTCTCCAAAACAAACAACCGAGAGTAAGTTTAGTTTTCCATATGAGTGTGTTCAACCAAAATTGCTATTTACTGAAGGAGACATTTTTGTGCTTGGAAGGTACTTGAATCCTACGACTATGCTGAGCGCTGTTTGCAGGTGCTTATGAGATTTCCTTCTAGCCTCCATTCTTTGGCTGGTTTTGCGGAACTGGCGTCGGACAAACGCTGCCCAAATGTTTGAGGGCGTTGCTAGCTATGATTTCGCTTATTTGTTTGACAGGTGCTTAATATTTCCATTTGCACTTCCTTTTGGAAATCTTCCTTACGCTGACTTACCGCCATTACATTCGTAGGGGATCTATAGATCGCAGTTTCTAACGAAGGAGTTACTGCAAGTTGAGTGTAGCAATCTTTGACTTATGAAATTCAAAATATGTTTTGTAACACCCCTATTGTTATCCCTTTTTTCTCAAATTGAGGTCTCGCAAATCACATTCGTCTGAATATTACTGCATAAAAGCGCCTATTGCTTATGATCAAGATTGTTTTGAATAGCTTGTGCTTGCACCCGGATGTGTCGCTGAAGTCCCAATTAGTAGCGTGGATAAACATGTTTTTAAAGCGCAGAAGAGCTACATTCTGTCGTGGACAAATTTTTGACACAATTGACACAGTTGTCACCGCGTTTGCAACTTTCCGCTATTATTTGGAATGAGATTGAACGAAATTCCAGAAACTTGACTAGTTTCTGTTGTGTTTTCTTAAGGCAATTTCGCATCTATCCTCATTTGTCAGGACGCAAGAAATTCCAGGTTTGCTAGTCAAACCAGTGGAGGACTTAGGTAGAAAAGGTTATGAGTAAGGTTAGGCACTTACAGCAGTCTTTGTTCCACGTGCAGTCCTGCCGCTACTGTCGTCTTAGTGCGTATCTCCGGCACCATTTAACTAAGATGTGCAAGGCAACTTTGCCACAGATGAATTCTTTGATGAGACTGAATCCACTCGGGTCGGCATGTTTTACTTAGTCATTGGTGCGGAGGAATATCATGCTACCTGGTGTGCATCTGTAAATGATTGCGCTATTTGTGCCAGTTCCACAGGAAGACAGCTGAATTTTGTGGTTGGAGAACAACCAGACATTTGCGAAGGTACTTTCAGGGCTTTAGATGCTCAGGAGGAAAACGTTACAATAGCGGAAATGGTATGTGACAGGCATTTCATCTTGCCGATCGCCGCCCACTTTACGGTAGTGGGACTGAAACAACGCTCCTAATCATACTCAGAAATGGGTTCATTAATCCAAAATTATTTCAAGGTTAGTGCATTTTTATCAAATATTTGAGTCTGCTTAACTCTGAATGCAACGCACTTTTCCGGGCAACTAATAGATTGCGGGGACATCCTGCTGTCGAATAAAGCACTTAGTGAGTTGGAATCAAGTAAATCGTTGGAGGGATGTCGTGGGCTTTCAAACCGTACGCACACTACTAAGCTGAAGGCAAAAAGAAGTGGTGCGGCCAGGCCGTACAAATAAAAGCAAGGTAATTGTACCGGTCCTGAAAGCAAATTGCAAAAGTAACTCACAGCAAGCATAGTTTCTAGCTGGTATATGGTGCCATAGGCTGCGCGTCAAGCAGCTCTTCGGTAGGAGAACAAGATCAAGTCAATAGCAATTGCATGTCAGCGAATAATTAACTTGATGTTATGTAACTTTTGGGAGTTTCTACAAAGCGTGCGATTATTTTTACTTGGGGAGCATTAAACAGAGATGTGAGACACTTCACCAGATCGGCAACACTTGTCGCGGCATTTCAACGAATGATTGCTACCTACCATGAAAGAGAGCGTAAACAAAGGCCGTTGGAGATGTTAAGTTGTTTATTTAAAAGCAAGATTGTTGGCAGGAGTAGGGTGAGTATCCTGGTGAGGTCCTCCTGTGAAAACAATAGTGGCTAGACGAGTGATTTGAGCATTTCTAAAGGCCTCCTGCTGACTTAGAACTGTATTACCGGATGCCGGCTCGAGGAATAACAAGCAGGAATGAATAGGCCCGAATGACATGAAAGCCTTGCACAGGAGGATACTACCAAGCAGACCTGGAGGAGCGAATTTTGAGATCAAAACAGTCAGAATTGTGTATTCCTGTCCTGATCTCTTAACCCACCCTTTAGCAAAACAGACCAATTGACAAAAATGCTACTTTCCTGCCAAAAGCAATTATTTGACGGTTTATTTTAGCAAAAGACGTCAAGACTTAACTGGAATCAGATTTGGACAACAGTTCAAAAGATGTGACTTTTGCAAGTGAAAATCAATTATTCTACCACCTTGTCAATTTTGCATGCAAAACGGAACGCACATTCTGATCTAGTGGCAAAGTAATTTCACTCACTCCAAGGCATACGTTTATCAATGGCCCAAAGCCTTACTTATTGGCGAAGTGCAATAAAACGCCACCTTCACAGCGATAGGTCAGCTTAGTTCTTTTGCAGCAGTCCTCAATGAAAGCGCTAAGGTGGAGTACAATACCAAACTCGCTCAGACGGCGATTAGGGACGTAAGAAGAGTTTAAGCACAGAAATTTAAAAGGCATTTGCAGACCACATCCTTGTAATAAATTCCACAGAAGGTGAGTGCAAAATTCTCCTGCAAATTTTCCACATTTTTTGCAATGAATAGGCCTCATTCGAGCTGAATTGCATTATTATTGTTTTTAAAATTTCCTTATCTATCTCAGTAACCTTTACTGGGATTCGTATTATTGCACAAGGTATAATTGGTATTTAATTTCGCCTGCCAAATACGCAGAGCTGAGTTACAAAGTCGCACTTTATATAAGTGGAATATCGCAGCGTTATAATGCCGCAAAAGTGGAATTTCATCAAGAAAACGTTCTTATCTCAATAGTGAGGATAGCATTATGCGCTTCAGTGGTGGTTAGTCATGACGATCGCTGTGCTTTCGGTAGATGCAGCGAAACTATTTTTGCGAATCTAGTAACGAATAGCTTCTCTTGATGATGACAGCTCTTAAGGTCACAGAATGAAGGCACCATTATTAAATGGTTGAACAAGATTATTGAATCCGTAGACAGAGGTTTAGAATCTGTCGAATGTTAGATGCAAACAGTCTTTTGGGCCGAAAACTTCAGACTTGCACCACACTTTCCAAAATCGTCGGTTGCCACTGACCACTTAAACCGAGGATAAATCCTCCACGATGGCCTTCCACTTAGATATGTCCCTCTCGAAACTTGTGATATCTGATTTACTTGTTAGGTATCAAAGTCCTTCCAGGAGATAAAGTAGAACTGTGCAAATAAAAGTTACTGAAAAGCCTAAACATATTTTGTAGATGGCCAGTTCTCTTCCACCAGACTACTTCCGAGACGTACGTTTCATTTGATGGAGGAGTTACTGCAGACCATGGGATGGCTTTGAGCGCTTAATTATTTCCAAATTAATTAACTCAAATATTTTCAACTTTTGTGAGGCCTGCCATCTCATAAAAATTTGATTGAACCAAGGCGCACAAAACATTCTAACCTTTGCGCCACCGAAAAGATAATTAAAGCATTGCGCACAAAGCTACAATGCAAGATGAGCATTATTACTGCAACCATATGGATCTCCCGACCTTCATCCACATTTGTACATGCAACGTGGATTACTATTATCTCACGATTACAAATTTTCCTTATTTCCAACAAATGGGGGCCATTTGTATTCATTTGTAAGACAAATCGTCATTAATTGTTGATAGCACTCAAAAGTAAAGGATCGCACTTACCCCTTAGAGTGATAAACTGGCTAAATCCAATTATCGCGTGACAATGAGATATTTCGGGAACACACAAAGGAGGCTTCACCAAACAAAGGCAAAGGTGCAGGGCATTGGATGAACTCATTTTACTTCACACTACATAGTAACAACTGATTGAAATGAAAGGGGTTTTAATTAAAATTTGTTGTCGAATCTACTTTTTCATAGCCAGTCAAGTAATTGGTGTGGAGCAGTCTTTATCAGGCTAGCACGACGATTGTGCTTTGTCAGCCGTTATTGCGGTCGCCATCCTGTCAACCATTTTATAACCCTTTGTAAGGAATTTGATTTGGCTCCTTAGTAACCGTAAGCCCCAATCACCCCAACAACTTTTTTGTAGAATTTAAAAATCAAACTTGTTTTAATTATGGGTAAAGTTGTGCAGGTGAACATTCCGGTGCCGCGATGATCATGTCACACCTGTCAAACCTCTCCAAACATGCTCATCGTTACGTCTCTAGTTCACGCAGAATGTGAACAAATTACATCTCTCAGCCCACTTATCTTTTCACCTCTCCAAAGAGAACACAAACGCCTTATGGGCCTTTTATTGACTAGGCTTTTTGAGATGTTAGAAGGGCATGAGAAATGCTAAACAATTTCATTAGTCGTAATCACGATGGAGCCTAACTTGCTTTATTAGAAGTTTGCATGGCTAGAGCGTTAAAGTTCTGGTTTTTGAGGTGTTAAGCTTAGACACAAGGTTTTCTCAGGGCATTACTGCCTTGTGTAATAGCCTTTTACTGGAAAAATTTGGCGAATTACTCAAAACTTAGCATCATGGCGTGGAGCTGATAAGAGTTATGACATAAAGCAAGAAGCTCTTGTCTAGGTGAGGCCTTGGTTAGATCTTTGAATGACAAAATGCGGAGTGTTGGTGTCACAAATCGACCAAAACTCAGAAAATAATTTGACATTTAATATGTTTTGCATTTTATAAGCATATATGCCATGCTTTTCCCTCTACAATTGTCTACCTATCGTAGCTACATCCACCCGCAATCCATTTCTTGTTTATCCACTTATCTCAAATCCCTCCATCCAGTACCCATCCACCCATGCTTCTATCCCGTTTTTCCCACCTGGTCATTCATTTCGCTCTGACCCACCCATTTGTCTGGAATTATGAAGCTTGTCTAATTTTGAATGCTTAACAAACTGGGTTTTAACACCCAGATAATTCCATCTCGCTAAAATTGCTCAAACTGCCATCCCATGGAAATGGACGATCATCACTCACCACTTTTCCTCCTACAATGTGCATTAATTTTAAGAGCATCGATTAGATTCTTGAAATAAGTATTTAGGATGCTCAAAAGATGGGGCTGCGGATTCGATTCTGAATATAGTGGTGCAGAAAAATATCGAGGGAGTATAGTCTTGGGGATGCGATTAGGTTTGGCTAAGACTGCGACCTGGCATAGGCATTTATATTATTGGCATATCTGCAATTAGAATTCGGACTTGCAAATGTTCTAAAGTTTTGCAAGAAAATCACGTCCTCAGCCCATCTTAGCTGAAAGGCTTGCAATTACTTTGTGGGCAACAAATGAATTATCAGCGCCAATCGTTGCCTGATAGCACTGACCGCTCAAAACGCCTAACAGCCAATGCAATTGCTGTGATGACAGCAAAACGGCTTTTGCAAAAGTTGTTTCCTCATGCTTAGCGCACAGTTGATGTCTTCACTGCAGCAATCTGTCACCTCATTTTTGCACATGTGTACTGTTCGACTCTGTGAATTGCATTCGACCACCCAACTGACCCAAAGCCTTCTAAAACATGCTCGTTTTACGGTATTCACTCAGTCTAGAGAATTACCGCAGGCCCTTGTAAAGCTCAACTCTCCATCCTATTTGGCATGAATGACGCAATTGTGCCCATCGTAGTCAGAATTAAAGACAACGCAATGCATCGTAGAATTGATTGTAAGAAAATTCATGCCTATTACACACTTCTTAAACAAGCCTTTAAAGTTATATGTTTCCGATTAATTTAAAGATGCATTTTATTGCAGGCAAGTTGGGTGTGTGCTTCACCTTTCCAAAACACGTTGAGTGAGCTAAAACACGCTTCGTGATTATGACAACTACCTAAACAATATAAATGAAGAATTGTGAACTTGATAAAGCGAAACGAATGTTCATTGACCCACTGGTTTGCCTTCTTTTTGTCTAGACGGTCCAGAGTCGCCTTTAGCGCCTTTGAAGTAAAGGACAAAAGGTAAGGTTGCATCCACACGGAAAACGTACTAGAGTGGTGGTCAATGAACACACAAAAATATCGGAATAACAATTTTCATTGGGAAGTCCAGTTATGTCCTTCCCTCTGCTCCTCTCTGCAATTGGGGAGGGTGTAGCTTGCTTTGTCCTTTCCATCGTCGATTTGTGTTCCTTATCGTTCACACAGATATAACATTTTGGAAAAGGTTGTTAAAGAGAAGTGGCTTATTACACAAAGCTAATTTTTACTCACCCCTCAGGATCATACACAATATTTTGCATAAGAGCACAATCAAAAAACGAGTTAATCTTCATGTTCTACATCTCATACCTAGATTCACCAATGGATAGTTTTCGGATCCAGATTATGATCGGTACCTCCTAATTCAACGTATTTATAGACGAGAATACAAGGTCTTATCCAAATCTACAACACTTGTCAATTCGCTCCTTCTGTAGGTGAATTCCAACATTCAAAAGTGCATCATTCGATTCATTTCGACTCACATGACCGTTGTTAATTTGGGTCAAGGGCTGAACGTAGTAGTGGAGGAGGTGGTCTCATCGGAAGAGAAAAATTTACACCTAACCCACACAATGAACAGCCCTGCTAATATGGTGATCGCAAAGGGACCACCCACTCCCGCTTCTTCCATTCTGGCTCCTCCGCTTTTAAAAGAGCTGAGTCATGAAGAGACTGCAGGCAAAGTTGCCTTTAGCCTGTAACAAATCCTTTTTTGACATACACCAGGAAGACCACTAGCTGCGCGCAAAAAAATTTGCTTTAAATAAAAATAACGAATTTCAATAAGCAGAGCGCATATAAATTTAAACTGGCCTTAACTTAGAGGGAAGTGGCAAAAACAATTTCTAAGGAAAGACTTTGAGGTGCTAAACAAACTTGTCTGAGGGACACACTGACATCGGAAACAAGCGTTATCCTTGACCGATCATAGCAAGCCGCAGTGTAAGTATAACACTTAGACTTACAAAGCTTAAGGCCCAACCAACTGGTGGCAATTTCAAAAGAGTTTGTTTTAATAAATAACTGCAAGTTTGGGGAATTGTAAGATGGATGCTAATGCTGACGCCACTCTACTTCCCCGCTGTTAAGTGGTAGGGATTGTCTCCTTTACGAACCACGTTCTTCTCGATATTAGAGTTGTAGAAGGCTCTCAGACTACTTGCTTTACAGTCCCTGAAGAAGTTATGGTATTCAAACTAGTTGCCCTCAAAAAGCAACCCAAGTCTTCTAGCTACAGTGATTAGTAGCGAGAAGTTAATGCAGCATAATTAAAAAGTAAACAATTCCAGGCTGCGATGAATTATGGCTAGCGGTAATTCCAAATTACGCCAGAAATGATTGAATCTTCATTAGCAATGTGTAGGTGTATGAATTTTTTAAAAACTGGCTCCATGAGCAGGTTTGAAGGCATTTTTGGAATGCGTTGGTCAAATATCTTTATACCCCCTGTCAATAGCTAAACATGCTACTGCTAGGCGAGAGTGATTGACAAAATGGTGACATTCGTTAAACATCTGCTCAAGCAGATTCATGATTTGGCAACAAAAAAAGCACAAAAACTATGAAATTTTATAAATTAAACAATCTAATAAATAATGTTTGAGTACTAACATGAAGGGCACTTACTGATAAAGGGGTGCAAAAGTGCTGCAGTGGCTGCATTACACAAAGCTACATGGTCGAAATGCAGGGTGTCATTTATTATGGATAAAGTGTTCGTCCATTAGCATTTTAATACAAACCAATATTTTGGGGTTAAAAAAGGATGGTTTTTTTAATTTACGTGTACCCAGTTTTGTGAACCCGAATTGGCACACTACCATTTCAAAGGCACAAACTTATATAATTTCTTTGTAGAAAAAATACCCTTTCTTCGTTCTTTTTAAAGTTTCGGTCAGATTGATGGGTAATTTCATAATTAGGTCATTTAGCGCGACTCGACTGCTGGTACACAAGGCAAAGACTAGTCCTGTAATCACTAATGGCCTTAATTGCGAGTGCATACGCGACACTTCAAGCGCTACTTTTTTGAACTTTCAAAGACAATCATAGGGCTGCTAGTGATAGTCTACGGTGTAACGGCCACTCACATAAGTAGCGCAATGAGAAATAAGCCTTGGTATAATAAGCCCAACTATTCGTAAAATTACCTTCTGCAGCCTGGTTAGACTATCATATGGTGTATCTCGAGTACCGCCAGATTGTTCCACAACATCAGACAAATTGGTTTCAAAGCAAAAATTGGGGGTGAAAGGTGATTCAAAAGCGGAGATATAAATCACCTATGTGTTATGGCTCTTGCCTTGCCAAAACTAAAATATTGGTCACTTTAAAGAATTATTTTGCAAACTAACTCCTTCATTGTCACCCTAAAACGTTTGGAATCCCTACTGAAATTATTAAAGGTGGTAATTTAATTATGGTCGCATTTCCAGCTCATTGCCATTCTCGGGCTGTAGCATTGGTGTACTACTTAGTTCCCTTTGGAGTAGAGTACAGCCTGATTGCGAATGCCATCTTCTACAAGATGTTTCAATGCATTGAACGCAAGCATTCGCAAATCTGACATAAAGAGACGCATATTTTAACACAGTCGCAATCTTGGTGGGTTTGCTCCCTCCTCTCAAGTAAATTTGAACAAGAACCGCTTAATCTGTTTAATTAATCCTTTTCACGTTCAGGTTTTGGATTCATGAATCTAATTTATATTCTGCGTACCATCATTGTTTTGTTTTTAATCATATATTTTTATGAGAGCCTTTATTTTAGCTCATCGCTATTAGAGTAATCGAGAGCTTTGCCAACCTTGAAAGGTCGTTTATTTGGAGGTAAATATCAGATCAGAAAAAGACATTGACGTAAGTATAGCTCATTTGAATGCACAAATCCTTTCACATCCCCAAAAGATTTTTCGCACAGCGCTACTATATGAATGTGTTTAACTGTTTAATTCTGCAAGTGGACTATGCCACAAAAGGCGTGAGTTGATCATAGTGAGCCTTCAGTCTTGGCTATGAAGGATCAAATGGCTATCCAAAATAAGGCTCTAACGACATTTTGTTGTTGTTTGCTGAAATTATTTGCAATCGAATACTCATTCCTGCATTAAAAAGAATGGTTGTACGAGGTGAGTAGCATAGAGCATCCTGACTGGAGCCGTGAACTGGTGCTGAAACCGATTCAGACGGGTGTTGACGAAAAGACATTAACCTATCGGTTCAACCCAGGCGCCTGTTGCTGTTGATGGAATTTATCTCCATAAAATTCTGGTTCGTTAATGAACTAAAGGTTAACTGAGATCCTTCCCATGTTTTTGGAATCCTGCTTTTTGAAAATAACCACAACCGATTAATATTTAAAGAATTTGCCTATAATTTATTATTTTAAGAAGAAAAGAAAACAACCAAGTGACAATGAAGCCTAATCGATTTTCAAATTATCAGGGTAGTGACTATAGTTTGGGTCGCTCGAGATATTTCAATTTGGATTTAACCATATTGTGAGCAAAACTTTTGGAAATCATGTTGATCTGACGTGATTTAAATAACTTGACATTAAAATGATGACTGAGTTGCTGGATTCAGGAACCCTTACAGGTCAACACAAAGCTGAAACGGATTTGTTTTTATGTACTCTACCCTTTTTTGGGGTTTTCCTATCTCATTCTCGTCACCACTGCTCTGCTTCATTCGTCACACGATGGTTAAACACTATCAAACTGCCAGAAGGACTACATAGGACTTTTGTTAAATTTCTACCAGGGCAAGAGGATGGTGTCTTTAAGGATCCACCTGGTTGATAGGCATTCAGCTCAGGTGGCTCCTTCAGGTAAACAAAATGATTAACTTAACCTAACATCACCTTTACCACAACAAAGGATGATTCAGAACACGGGATTTGACTGAATGCTAGATGACGATGTGGTCTGAACAGCTGTTGTGCTAAATTCCTAGGAGCCTCGATTGGTCACTATCAGAGACCTAGTTAATTTAAGGCACACCACTAGTTGCTGCTAACAATGTAGCAATTAATGAAATTTAGTGGACTCGTAGGAATGATAGATGATCGGCTGAATTGGATACATTTGCTAAATTACGCTGTAATTTTTGCTTGCTTTTAGGTTGGACAATCTAGCTGAGTGTCACTGAGCACACAAGGGCCTTTTTGAGGGCCTTTTTCTCTTTCCAGCCAATGCGGTTGCACTCGCTCCATTCTACATCTTTCAGCGTCGGCACGGCTACCAACACGCATTGATTTTATACCAAATCAATTGCATGATCCATTTCGCTATCAACGCCATAGCTGCAAGCATTGCTCTCTATCAAATTAGGGGGTTGAGTTTTCAAAAGCTCTCTAAAGGAGATGATTTTGACGCCAACTTCTTATTATTGGGCCTGGTGGCTGTTCTCTTTTACGATTTGTATCTTCTGATACCTGTGGTGGATGCCATTGAGAAGCACAAGAGGGCAGGAACGATGTTTGTTAAAAAGGCGATCCTGGGAATGGCGCAGGCACTCCTACAGGTAGGTAGTCAAAAATTGGTTTGAAAGCTCAAAGATTGCAGTGTCCTGAGCCGATGGGAGCTGTATTGGCTGCATTCTTTGTATTTAATCTTTTACATATAGTTGGCCACTTTTCTGAGTGTCAAACAATTCATGGCCTTCATGACTGCCAACAGAAGCATGACACCCAACATCTGCTGAAAAAGTCCTGAGTTTGAGATTGTCGGCTATATGTAGTTGACAGATTCGTTAATTATGGAACCTTTTTGGTCTTAACTGCCGGTTGCTAAGAGCTTTTGGCACTTTTACAGGTATTCCTTATTATAAGGGCATCACGTTGCGAGGCGGATGAGATAGGACACACAATTTTCAAACCAGGCCAAACTATCATCAACTTCTTGTTGGTATTGAACCTCGCCACGTAGATTTTTAAACCTTTGGAATAAAGCTTGCAGATAATCACGAAATATTTCGGTTATGCTACACAGGCCTTGCACGGAATATAATAGCCCATCTCTCCTTGTCTCTCATCATCTTCCGCTTCCACTTCACCGTCTATTTGGCACCAACCAACAGCAGCACATCTCTCTGTATACAGCAATTTAGATTAAAATACCACCACCATCACCTCTTTAACCCCACTCAATGGATGTATACTGGCCAAATTATCCACATCTTCTAGCATCATCTGCCGCTTTAAAAACGAACGAGGTTGGTGGTTCGTCCATCACTTGCTTACTCAACATGCCAAAATTCTAAATTGCTCGTTGTAAGTTAATAAGAAAAAGAATGGTTTTGGAAGTCGCGAAAATTTTAATCAAACCATGTATCGTTCGAGCGTGTATACAGATTAATGTCCGATTAAAGTATGATAACTGATGCTAGGTGGCTCGGATGAATTTTTATAAGCAAAGCACTTTTAAGCGGATTTGTTGAACAGATTTGTCATCCCTGCTCTTACAAAAGCTGGATATTTTACTAAGCCCCTTCATTGATTTAACTTTTAGCTATCATTGCCATGGCTGCGTAGATAAACGCCAAAATGCTGCGCTGGCTTTACCGGCAGAAGTGTTCATTGTTTACCGCTTCATGGCACATATGATGAGGCACGGTCGCATGGATATGACATGAAGCCGAACAATCTTATAGCCAAAATAAACTTACTGAGTGGATTCTGTGATCAATTTCCTGGTGTAAGCGATGATAACTTGACACCTGAACCCAAGTGCGTTCATGCTCCTATCAATGGGCGAGGTCATCGGCTACGCATTCGCGCCTGACCCTATTAGTGCTATTTCTCATGTCTATTGACGTATGTGCTTGTTAAAAACCTACACCTTTTCAACATCGACAAGGACTTGATACAAATAATTTAGTGTGGGGATGATTAGGCCAAACGGTATCGTTGCTTTGGTGCGATCTGCGGATGTTAAGCAGATGGAAGCTGATACTTTAGTGCATTAATCATCGTGAGACTTCTATTAAGACGCCCAGAGACTTATCATCTTTTTTATCCAGTGCGGAACAACGCAGTTCGTTTCAAGTCGTTGTTGTATTGGGTAAGATTAGAAGAGTTTACACATTACCCACTGATGTTGCGTCACGATCCGCAAAGGACATGCATCGTTTTTAACGTTATTAGATAAAGATAAGATTTTTGGAATCAGAGACCATAAATTGGGCGTCTTCTTTAAAACTAAGGAGTTGATGTGAACATGGCATTGAGTCTTATTTTTATTAACGTTTATAAATATTGCAAGGATGTTCCGATTCTAATCACCCATGGAATATACTTTATTGTTCTATCTCAATGATTAAAGTTCTACCAAATGCTTGTGCCTTCGTGTTTATAGAAAAAAGATGTCGAATTTAATATGCAGAAAGTCCTAGTATGCAGGTCAATGTGAGCAGCTATCTTTCTGTGTTCCCATGATTCTTTATTAAACTAATTAACGCATGCCTTCCACACTTCCCCTTTGCTTGCAAAGATCGCAGCTGAGCTGTCGAACCTGTATCTTATAGACTGTTCTCTTCAAAATTGCAAAGGCGAATCGTGCGCATTTGCCAAATTGGGATTATATATTAATTTCCTTTACAAGGGTTTGACGCGGTATGGTCATAAGTTCTCTAGCAGTCATACTAAAATTTACGTACATCGACTTCACATAATTTCGTCAGTAGTTGGTACATTGAAAATGTGCATAGATTACGTTTTAATATTGTGATTCTTCACTTCTCCTTAACTATTGGTTTGTCTAATCAATTTGGCACTGTAAGTACTAAACTTAAAGATCTTTAATGCATTGGGTCTTATACTAGGTCGTAATAACATAAAGCAGCCTGACAAAGCGGTAAACGAATTGAATTTAGAATTTCGATCTTACCTTCCTTCTTGTCGCTAGCGAATCAGCGTACGTCTGTCGGTCAATCAATATAGGCATGCTTTTTGAAGCTATCACGGATTGGTTTGGAAGCAGGTCACTGGCGCACCAACCATAAATTTATAGCAGTTTTTCCCTAGATGAGCCGCTAGGTGCCGCGAGAGTGATGGTGGCAAGTAAGGCTATTAGAAAATGATAACTTTTCATCTTTCTTGACCATCTACCAATTCTCGCGTGCTGCAGATGGGACGACCTCTTTTGCAAACGTCTGCGTTTGTGAAGCTCTACATTCAGAGAGTCAGAAAATCCATGTTTCAGCGCAACCATCATGTATAACACAGCAGCCTATTGTTAAGTGATTTGAGTGATCTTCACTGTTTGCGCAGTACAGTGGAGTTTGACATGGCCACCTTAATTTAAAACTATTTTATGTGAATTTGTTTACAGGTACCCACTTGCAAACATTGAATGGTACATTCAGTTCGCTAACAGCAGCGTTTATTTTAGTAATGGGTGGCAAGATTATTGCGCGCGCTTTTGGTGGCAGTGGTAATGTACCATAATTTGTATGCTTGTGGTGGTTCTTAAAAGCTATATGTGCAGAGACTACTGATGCTTGAGGTTGCAAAAGATAATGAAACGCCATATTGTCATAAGGGTAAATTAAGCATTCATTGGCTTGGGGCCGTTTTGCGTAAAGTCTTCAAGGCACCTCTGTGATACGCAGCATTATAAATTAACAAGACCAAGAATGAACCAACAACTGACTAGCGTTTTCTTCCTCACATTCTAAGTTAGAAATAGTGGTCACTTAATCCGCTTTGGGTTGACTAGTTCTTTTTCCATCCCTCCGAAGTATACTTTGTTTAATAGAAAGCAAGGTTATAGCGCATGAAGGTGGACACAAAGAAAGAGGAATTGTTTAGCGGAGTATTGGGGCCAAACGACGACTGTAGCACTTCCAAATAAGGAGAGTTCCAAAAAGCCTGAGGCGTGTACTCGCCATGCTTTTTGGTTTTATTGGGTAGAATGTTTTCATTGGTAGGGCTGTGCTATGTCAGAGGGCATTCACCAACTGAGGGCCAGGATCAAGCATTCCTACGGCCCCCAAGATAACATAAGTGGAGAGTCGCTTGCATTGATGCAAGCGAACAACCCAATTCTGCCAATCGGGTGGAGCGAAAAGACGTTTAACCACAAGCCGACCTTGAGTTTAAGCAAATGCTTGCAGAGAGCCTGCATTCGCAGCTGAATGAGGAGTACCTGGACAAAGAGAGCCAGATGGGTTATGATCGATAACACCACCCTAAAACTGGACATTAAGGAATTGCAGTGCCTTGCAACTGAACTTACTATCATGCGCTTTGCAGTAGGAGGGACAGACGCTGACTAATTGTATAGAACACTATTTTCTGGGTACAATCAAACATTTACTCAATGCTTACTCCAGTGCCTAAAAGCTCTAACGTATCTAACAAGCAATTCGGTCCTTAAATGTTTGAGTTGATTTAAACAAAGTGTCAACAAAAATGGGGAATTCCTTTATGTTCCTTATCAAGGTCACAATAATTGGCACTTATTGTAGCTGTTGCTTAGGAAGTCCAGACGTTTGCTAACACCAGCAATGTTCTTAATAGTTGCATTTTTAGTCTGCGCTTTACAAGATTTGCTAGACTGTCAAGTTCTGCAAAAGGGGGATTCATGTTTCATGCCAAAAAGGAGGCAGCCTGTGTTTTTGGCATGATTGTTTAGCAGGCATGTTAAGCATCTACTGAAATGCGATGGTAAACACGGCAAATCAAGCCGACCGTGTATTATTTACCCGACAGCTTCAGAGCAGCTGTGGCGAAGGGAATCGGAATGTAATTTTGCTGCACTACCACCTTCTTATTTGTCGCTATCATTGGTCAAAACCCAATTTTAAAGACAAGGGGAGTGCTGCCATTGGAAAAATGAATACTTTTCGTGAATGTCGATTCCTTTTCAGTGCTAAGTACATTGCAGCAAAATGTGGATGTTATTCCAAAAGCTCTGTTTTGTTTTAATACAACTTCAACAACATTATCAAGTTGAACACCACCTATATTAAATAAGTGGAGAGAAATAGTACGCAATGTCAATTATGTGAAAACCGATATTTGTCGCCTGATGAGTAATTAGTAACAAGTTCGATCCAAAATATTATTGTTTTATACCTTCATTATCCTATTAAGGCCAAATTAGCCATAACTATCTAGACTACACTTAGCATGAAGAAATGAGATGCGCCTGTCACAAAATTTGAGTTCCAAAACCGGCAAATTAAGCCTCTTTCACAAATGCTTTGTGACAAAATGTCAGCCTTACATACCTTAAATTAAATTTTGATTTTTTTGCATCTGCAAAGCCTAAAATTGACAGGTTAAGTTTGTCTGTTCCAGTGACACTCGCACAGCATCAGAATATTCGTCCTCTCTACTGCTGTGCTTTCTGTAAAATTGCCTCAAACTTAGTTTTTAGTAAAAGTATAGTTACTACTACCCATGATTCTAATCCTTTTTCGCATTTATAGACATAATTAAATGAATTCAATGACTTTCAAAGCAACTGTAAAGTGATCCGTTTAACAAGACTCCTTTTTAAAGGTCAGGGTCTTCGAATTTCTCACGCGGATCAAGGCAAGCATATGAGAAGCACAAGACAGTTTCTCACTCGTAGAATTGAGTGTATGAGGAAGAGTTTGTTTGCCTAAAAATAAATAAGAAAACTTTTGAATCGAAAACTGTGTCAGATAAGCCAAATTGTACTAATAATGTAACTTATGAATTCGCCGGTCGATGTCATAACATTCAAAAGGTGACGCTCAACTGGCCATTTTATTCAATAAATCAGTCTTTGAACGAATTGTAGCAGCCCAGTAGGTTAACGGCGTGCAAATCGTAGCTCGCTTTACCACCATGTCTGCTCTATTTAGTCGCTAAGGTGGTGCATTAGTACAGCAAAGTGAACGGAGCTCTATTGTGATGTTTGCAACGCAGCAGTCTTGGTGCAGCAACATTTTTTGTGGACATTCAGTTAGAGCCACAATTCATTTAGAGGGGGTACATAAATAAATTGAGGTGTAAATCAAAGTTGGCACGCATAATATACAGTTGAGTGGACATTCTGTAAAATCATCGTTAAACAAGGACAGCGCGCCCCAGCACATTTTCGCCACATTTTCGCAGACTTGATAAGCGTGTCAAATGATGTAATCTTAACGAAACCGTCAGTATCTTGCAGCATCGCACTACTGTTTGTTAACTTTATAGACTGTCCATGCATTTATACAAGGGAATTGTTTTGCTGCAACCCACCTTATATTTTGTTATTGGCATATTTCTCACAAAGTCCTTCAAAACCTATCATTCATCATGCCCTGTTGACAAATGCCGTGGAAAAAAATAGAAGAATTCGCAATTTTCTGTTACTTAGGAGCATAGAAGTCCTTGAGAACTGCTTTCATTACCACTATGTTGAGAGGCAAATTCCATATTCTAAGACTTAATTTTTGCTAGATTTTGTTTCGACCCACCAAGACAAATTGAGCACTCTTGAGGCATTTTACACACAGCGCTGCTAAAATAGCAGGCTAAAGAAGTACGTGAGTGAACGTCTAATGTAGAATGAGTAAAATCAACGCATTTGTTGTGCACACTCCTGTGAAGAGCTTTTTTAAATGATCGAGTCATCAAAAGCATCCGAAATGGATAAAGTGAGTTAGCTGCTCATATGTCTTCTGGGACGGCCACCAAGTCCACCTTAAAATTTTAGAGCTGTATGTTTAAACTAGGCGCCATTATATCACCGTAGCATACACTTATTAAGCTATGGTACCTTCAATTTTGGGTATTTTAATCAGAATAGTTGACGGTGGCGGCCGTAAGCTGATGCGTGCGGTACCGAGACGTGGTGAGTAAAGCAGCATGTGAACGAATCTAAGAAAACTGCGATCCAGATACCTATATCCCCTCATGCCCACTGGATATCATAAACAGAGCACGATGGTGCGTTGGTGGGATGCCTTATAGCTGCACTGCGGTAAATAGGCTAAATAGGCAGAGTTTTCAAAGGCGATCGCTGAAATCAGTGCCTTAGTGACGAACACTAGCGTGGCTGCTATTAAGTGATTTTCAATCCACACCGATCATTTAGTTTCGCAGTCCAATGAACAGCTAGACATCTCATGGAATGCTGGATTTTGGTTGCCTGGCCAATACACAACTTGTGGCAAAATCGGTTGGGAGTGCTGAATCCAACATGGACTTTTATCCATTGACGAATGACTGCAGTGTTGAATGGTAAGCTTACTTCAAGCTAGATGAAGATGATTAGTATTCTAGTAGTGATGACCAAGTTGATTTTAACAGGAAGCTTTGGTCAAACTGAAAAATTCTTTCAATACTTAGGATTTTCGAGCCAGATATCGACTGCACCCTGTGGCACGTACTTGGTAGTTGGGGAAAGGTGACTAAAATTACAAATGTGAAGTAAAAGCAGATTATGA
>JADWOT020000004.1:12201993-12271993 GCA_036345935.2 Taenia hydatigena | reverse complement strand
ACTAACACATAAAAGCACCGAGTTTGGTGTAGACTCAAGGGAACCGGAAACTAGTTGCAATGACTACCACATGGAGTGAAATGTGGCCAAATTAGCACAACTGAGGAGGTTCAACAAAGCAATAATCTCATTTGGCAATTATATTCGCTTGAAGTCGTAAGCGTTTTACGCATTGATGCAACAGAGAAACCTACTTACTTATCATTACAACCATGACGACAACGACAAACGAGTGATGGTGTGGAGTTATTGTGTCCCAAGGGAAGAATTCAGCGTAGCACCCAATAGTGAAGCGTTGAAGAATAGTAAGATGAAGAGGTAAAAGTGTCGGATGGCGGGGAGTGTAAAGTCCACGCGATCAGACAATGTGCACAAAAAGCCCATCCCCTATGCCGACGTTGGCACGTGGCCTCACAAGTGAGCACCAACTTCCATCGCTGTCAGCAATGCGATCCTGTGCGTGTTTGTGTGTGTGCACAGCAGTTGCCATTGGCTTGCTGATTGCAGCGGTCTTTGACGTCTAAGTGGAAGTGTGCTTGTGAATGCAAAAGACGAAATTGGCCTACACATTGGACTATTTTGCACACATTACGCACTCACGTTGTTCATGGTCAAGTGTAGCATTATGAGCGCGTCACCAACTTATGGGACTGCAATCACTGTAACATGCAGTGGTCTTACTAGCAACTGTTTAGGATGATTGACCGGCCGACGTAAAACTGTCTAGAGATTCTGCTTAAGCAATTGTATCGCATATCATGGCGACTAGGATAAACACATATTGAGTTCCAATTTTATGCTCGAGTAACCACACTCGCAGATCCCCTAACCACCCGTACATGCTCCTGTCGTCTTTTTAAATATTTAGTCCATGGTAAAATCTAATCCCAAAAATGTGAGCAATCGAATGATCATAACGCCTTCCTGCCAACTTCAATGCTCAGTTAGTGTTCTATTCCCCTACTTCTCAACTCATCTGCTTAACACCGGCATAATTCGGTCTAAATAACATGCGATTTCGAATGACATATTCGAATGTAGCACTCGATTCGCGGATGGTCAACTAAAGTGAAGGAGATGACTTATGGACCTTTCGCATGGCCCTAATATTTAGGAAAATGTTACCAGTGGCAGGTGAACAACCATTTTCCGGTGATTTACAAATCTTTGTGAGAAAGACGCTTTGTAGCTTTTGCTCATGGAGCCCAAATCAATCGTGCAGATACTGCTGCACACCGCATACGAGCAGTGATTTTGTTAATATCCCCATGCAATCTCGTTCTCTGAATTGCTGTCATCATATGCAAATGCACACGCTCTGGGATGAAGATGAGCGGCAATAGGCGGCAGATTATCCTTGATGATT
Source organism: Taenia hydatigena (assembly GCA_036345935.2). Taxonomy (NCBI): domain Eukaryota; kingdom Metazoa; phylum Platyhelminthes; class Cestoda; order Cyclophyllidea; family Taeniidae; genus Taenia; species Taenia hydatigena. The sequence continues at coordinate 12,270,627 of JADWOT020000004.1, read as the reverse complement.
TATGATTCGCTAATCTGATTTTTGCACTAATTCATTAACAGAATGCTTAGCGCACCAAAGTCCAGATAAGTAAGCAATTGGTTTGAGTTTTGCATGAAAGAGTGTGTCTTTTATGAAGAATAATCGACCACCGGTTCAACACATCAGATTGATAGTGGTGCAAATGCTTCTGCCTGGCCAGCATGCATGCACAGTAGTCGCACGCATTCAGTAAAGTAGCCGCGTGGTTATGATTGCGTTGTAGACTGAATATTCGTGAGGCTGATCCTCTTTGTATGCATGTAGGAACGTGGCAGTTTGTGCATGCATGCTTTTGCCCACTGCAAGCATAGTGGAAAGCAATAGCAGGTGGCGTCAGGAGTGCGAAGAGTAGATCCCAGTCAACTTACTCTCCTTTCACCCACCCGTCCACTCACCCACTCACTCAACCACCCACCTACTCATTCCCATTCATCTACTTCAAGCGACAGTTCGAGAGCTCTGTCATGGCAAGTAGTTCGAGTCATTCACGCACACTACTCATTTCTTTGCAGTAAAAATAAATGATGTGGCTAGTTACGCCGTAGGAGGTGGGATGCACGACTTAGTGAACAGCACGACTGGCATTGCAACTAGGAATCCATTTCGAATTGTGCATGATCATGGTGCGAACTGCGATCCAACGCAATTCGGCTACAATTCACGCAGCCCTTAACGAGCCTCAAAGTAGTTGTAATGACCACCACAATGTGGTGCATTGTCACTAACTTAGCACCACCGGAACACATCAAATATTCGTTAAACTCATTTGCCAATCATACTGATTTGAAACCTTATCTTTCCTAAGGCGACATGACTGAGCGCCATCTCTACGGATCTTAGTGTGAATGGCGACGACTACTGACGTCGATGACTTCACTTCCTCTAACTGCTCCCTACGCGACTTTAGCATCGCTCCTTTGTGGGACAGATCATGCAGCTTGGAACGCAGCATTAGGTTGTACTGAGTGATGGGAGAAAAGAGAGTCAGATGGATTGGGTACAGTTTTGCCAACAACGCTGCTCCATTCCGTAAAACATGTGTCGACCACCTCGCCACATCAAAGGTGCGAGAACAATGTCATGCCACAAGAATTGCTTTACTTTTACACGTCGCTAACAACTATCCGTTACAATGCCTTGGATTTTAAATCACAGCCATTGAGCCAAATGGCATCTTCCTCACTAACCACATAGAACAGTCACGTGTAGCTCATATGCCAAAATACATGGATACAAAGTCACCACACGGATTTGTCCACCCCAAACAATAAACAATGGATCCCTCCTTGATTTGTGTTTAACTGATGGTCATAGGCGTTCAACTATTTCTGAATTCAATTGCCTTCAAACTACTATACAGGCACCTCGTTTTCCCTTCCTTTTCATTGATCGCCGTTCTCTCCCTCTCTTATGCCTCCAAACAAGGCAATGAGGCGGGAAGCATTTTCATATCGGAAGAACCCAAAAGCGGAATGTGCGAAGCCATTACCATGGATGCAGAATGGCGCGATGAATAAATGAAAGTCAGCACAGACGCTAGATGTACAACTAATCACACAGCACCTTCGTAAAAGAAGCTAATGCTGACGGCAGCATTCATTCGCCATGACCATGATCTCCAGGACCGCAGAGACTAACAAGTGATGGGGCAGGTTTGTTGTGTTCTGCGAAAGGAGGTCAGCGTAGCACTTACTGACGACGCAACAAAATGTGGATGGTGTGGTAAGTAAAGTTAGGTTAAGGAGGCAAAAGTGTTGGGTCGCATGGTGGATTAAGTCCACCAGAGCAGGCAATTAAGGCATGCAAAGTAGCCCAACTCCTAAGACGACGGAACGCATGTGGCTTTGCAAGCACACTTCACCTTCTATCAATCGCATTAGTGCAGTCGTGTGTGTGTGTGTGTGTGTGCACAGCACTTGCCATTGGCTTGCCGAAAGCAGCTGATTTTGACTTTAAAGTAGAAGTGCTTTGTACAAATTGCACACTCGCCTTTTTCGAGGCAAATTTTGCCATTTGCTTGCTTGTCCAATAGCATATTTATACACTTGCAGCATATTGTTGGGTTTGGCACTAACTTAGACACAGGATAATGAATTGCTGGCAAAGGCTGCGTACCTGAGAATGGAAAGTGGCGCGCTTGTCAACAGGATCCACTTTTACCGTCACCGTCTACCTGATTTTAGCAATGCTGAGTCCTTCTCTACAGGACGGAATATCTGTCAATTCTGTCCTTGTGAAACTCTCATTTAAACGGTGTCTACGTCCGTTGCCTTTGCCATATCCGATTCCATTGGATTAATTTTTCCCTGACGACTTTTGCATGGATCTTCCAGCGATTGGACGTATGTTCGCTTCTAAGGATCCCTTGTGATAGGGTTCAATGTTGACTTTCCTTCATTTTACGCCTTATTACTCTCTGCGTATCCTTCTCCTACTGCACTCTTCAATGCGAAGCGCTGTCATCTTTTATTGGTTCATTGCTTCAGCACACATTGTCTTCCTTTCCCTTATCCTCTCGACTCTGTTCCTGGTAACAACCCCTCATTCGCCTATTCGAAATTGTTCGAATTCGTCTCTATGCGCCTGCTTCCATGTTATAAACCGAGAGTCATCACCTGCAATTTTTTACACAGAGAACTTCGTGTCCTGTGGGTGAGACTCAAATCGTATCCATGGGATTTGAAGTTCCGATTAATTACTAAAATTCGCTGAATAAACTAGGTCTTTCATTATCATACGCAGCAACTTATTCAAACCATTACAGCATATTATGTGTGCTTCGTATTTACTCAATCTCATTGGCGAATTACATTTCCTCACTAACTTTAGCCTTATCCGCATAAAATGATGCAGTGAGAAGTGTCTTATCGGTAGAGGAGTGGCTTCGATGTGTCATGTGAGGAGAGGTTGGTGTAGCATCCAACAGTGAAGCGGCGGGTGGTAGTAGTTGATGTGAACAAAGTTGGCCTGAGGAGACAAAAGTGTCGGATTGCAGGGCAGACCGAGTTCGTCAGAGATCGGACACCATGATTGATGCAAAGTAGCCCAGTCCCAAGCCGACGACCCGGTGTGGTTGTACAAGCACACTCTAACTTCTACTGTTCTCAGATGTGTAAACATGCGTTTTTTTCCATGACACTTCTACGTGTTAAAATGAGCCGACAGTGGGTGCTTGTGTGTGAGTGCAAAAGGCGATTGACATAGGCTTACTGGGCGCAGCTGACACGCCAAAGCCCAAAAGAGGGCTAGTCTAGGTCTTGTGACTGATAGACTGACCACCTATTGCCAGTGAGGTGATTGATGATCAACCCAAATGAGAAGAGCGGACCAATACATCGCTTGAGAGAACCTAGTTTACGGCCAACTAATTCACACGAGCGTGAATGTTTGTCGCCAACATAACTGAAATTCTCAGTTTTGAACGGCTCCTTGGGTTGGACCAGATGCATATGCTGCTCATGTTAAGATACAGCTGATGGTGAAATATAAAACTCAAATGGGTGGACTTTTGAGTTCAACGCAAACTCTTCCTACATGATGACGAACACCAACATATGCATCCGTGAATTCTTGTTATTTGTTGTCAGTCCATATAAAAGCTGTAGCGTTTTATGTAGGGCTGCCGCGCCTACCTTCTGCTGCATTAAAATGATGTCTCACTGCTATGCGCCACATTTATTACAGACATTAACAACAACTCCAAGTAGATGTCTGCGGATATTCTACTTCGAATGCTGCACAATTACAAAATCTGTTTTCTGGGACGATCCTCATCAAGCAAGCTCTACATTTCCGCATAAGCAAAGGCCTCTTTCATCATCAACTCCTCCAAGAAGTGACGTTGGAATTGAATGGATTGCAAAGCGTGGTGCCATCAAAGGCCTTACAACTAGAAGCAATAATTGCCCAATTACCTCTACTATTTTCCGCCGATTTGAAGAGTCAAAACTTAGCTCTTTAAAGATAATTTTGCTCTCATGACATAGGCGTGTTGATCATGTAGCACGATGCACTGAAATCCATGCGCCGTGAAGCTAGCAACAATGCACACAATTTTTGTCTACGAATGGTGGGTTTGAGAGTAATGTAATGCAGCTTTACTATCTCTTGTCACATGTGGCGATTTGCAGGACATAAACCACTCATGGTTGGATTGGTGAGGTTTCACTACTCGTGACTGCTCGATATGTCACCAAGTTAAATGCGTTCACTTTGACTACTCTTTGTTCAAACCAATAAAAATGATAAAATGCATGCTCAGACGCGACGCCACCACTACTAGCCAGCTCTGATTAACACCCACTTGTGACACTGGTCGTAACAACACGATCAACAACGCTGCTAAGTTCAACTGCTTTCAGTGGGCCAACGATTATTGCTCAACACACACAATTACGATGTTGTTTTGCTTGGAAATATGTAGGGAAAATGCATTACTTCTGTAGGACACAAAGCAGCAGCAAGTAATGACGTCTCAGCAATGTTCCGATGTGCTTATAATCGCGTCTCAGGCTGACTAGTCGTGAGAAAGGCCAATTCAATGCTCACCACAGCTCAGTGCAGATAAAGAAGTGGCAAGGGCAAACAGGCGGTGCTAGTAGCAACAACTTCGAGAAGAGCAAGATGATCCTGCTTACTCTTCGTTTACTCACTCATTTACCTACCCAATTTATCTTCATTCACGTAGGACGATAATTCGAAAAATTCCACATTAACAACCACCTCACTTCATTCACTAATACCACTCCTTTCTTTTCAGCAACAGCTAACCGCACTGCAAGGCTATGCGGCTGGATGTGTAACGTACCATGTGGCAAACAATTTGACTTTCAATGTGACTACAAATCGGTTTTGATTGGCACCCAAATATGGTCTTAACTGCCATTCGATACGATCAAATTGCGGTTCCTTCATGCTGTAATTATCTTGGAACCAAACGATTTGACCGCCACGTGAAGTAGACAGTGGTTGGATTAGCACCATCAGGAGGCTTGATGAAATGCTGCAAATTCATTAGGCAACAGTGCATGCTTCAAGCACAGTCGTTTTGAGAGATGGTGTGATCGATGGCTGCATTTAGCCATCATGCTTGCGACTGTGAAAATGACGCACTAACGGAGTGGATCCAATGGTTAGTTGGTGCATGGCAGTGAATAGGATAAATAAAGCTGTTTTGGGAGACGAGTCTAGCATACAATACGTTCAACTTGAGTGTCAAATCCATGTCTGTCGAACGAAATCTCGCACAATTTTAATCAGGCACCCTTAAGAATCAGCGAATGATATTAGCGGTGGGAGAATGGAGAATGGCTCGGCTGCTAGACACGAGATCATAATGTGTGTCGGACTAGGCTAGGACGTTATGTGATCAGTTGAGTGTGCACAATCTCTGGCTTGAAATACATCATGGTCTGAATTTTAGCGAACGAAAGTAGTGGAGAGTTTAGATACTGTCTACAATTGTCGACTTGGGCGTGTGAGTGAAACGTTACTTATGTTTATCCTGGTAGCTGCGACATGTGATAGAAGTGCGCAAAGAGGATTGTCAGCCACTTCGTCAAATCGGCCAATCATCTTGATCCACTGTTAGTTTGACAATCGCATGCAGCAATGAATGTCGCCTTTTAAACTAGTTATTTGTTCATCGTATCTCCATGCTGAGCCTGTTGTAGTCTAATTTAAGCAGGAGGGTTGCAGTTCGTTCCTCGAGTTTTGTAATCAATTCTGCAATATTTGAGTTTCTCCTAAGTCTGCATCCATGGTAGTACTACCACGTCGTCTGCACACTTTTCAACGAACTAAGCGCCAAAAACACAAAGCATTTAGATGTCAAGGCGCTGTAGAGGTCCTACACTCTGGCTCATCCTACGACTATGCGGACTCTGCCTTAGTCGACACAGGGACACATTGTGCCGCAGCAGACTTAACTCTGGGGATCGGGATAGTGCGATTAGCGTATCGACCCAACGACCATTCTAGTACCCGGAATCTTTTCCGTTCTAGGCAGCCATTATTGCAAGGAGGGTATATTAGCTAAAAATGAGTGTCTTACTTGGACGAGCTACAAGTCTTGCTGCTGCTGTTGATGATGCCGTCACCGTCTCTAGCCCGATCATCGTGCCTATAGCTTGGAACCGAATATCCCCTTTATGAGGAAACTTGCATCCCAGCAATCCTTAGGAATGTAGCACAAAGTGTGTCTGTAATAAATAAATGTTTGTTTTAACTGACCTCCATTCTATGCGAGCGTCTTTAGGGTCTGGTTGGATCTATCCACAATAGCTCATTTACTGCAATTGACGATCCTGCTTTTAGGGCATTTTTGATCAGCGAAACTTTGTTATCAAAGCTATGCGGCCATACTCTGACTTAGTATTTATTTACTCACTCACTAACTGGATCATGCACTTCCTTTGCTTTGGTCCACACATTGAGGAACCGCAAAAGACTGTCATTAGGAAATGAAATAGCTGTGAGACCACCACGTATTCCCTCCCACCGTCGTAGACTAATGCACCATCTCTTCACAGCCGCACGTGGTATGATGGGGCAATCGTTCCTGTGGTTCGCTAAGTAAGACTAAGATATCATAGCAAACGCAACTACTTACGAAGAATGAATATTTAGAAGGCTTGAATTGCATTAAAATTATGCGACTCATGACTATTTGTCACGAAGTCGGTTTTGATGTGCAGACATCTTCCAACATGGTTAGCTTAAAAGTCTGTCCCATTAATACCGAAGTTGAGTTGCAACAAAGTAAGACTCACTTCGGTTAGAGGTGACATTTCTTAGTTTTAACAAAAATCATATCCACGGTTACATTTGTGCTATCATCCATGCACCTTATAATTCCAACTTCTGTTTCTTTTAGTAGTTCAAAATATGTGCCTGTTTTACCTATCTCCTAACAGTAGCAAGGCGCCTATCAAAAAACGTGATGCAGCAGAAGATACGGTTTGCGAATCCAAAACCATTACAGCTGCGATTACGGTTACATAACCACTTCGATACATTGCCATATCTCTCACTCGTGCGCGATTCGTAAATTGTTTTGTGTGTTTGTACTTTAGATGATTGTGTTTGTTACAAAACCGCTCTAGTTTGTATTATTTGTTGCATCATCGAAACCACAGCTCCGCCTTACAACGCTCTTCCAATATTGCAGGTGCAATGGTTCGGAATGCTTGGAAGCCGAAGGATTGTGATACTGCACGTCACAGACGGTCGGTGGACGCAGCTATATCGATTGAAGCGGCGACTCAATCGTCCCATTCTCTGCCTCCTCCACAGACCTCTGCTTCTGCCTGTGTTGGTGCGTATGCCTGGACATCACCGACGGGGACATTCATTCGTTCGTTCATTCATTCATTCATCCAACGATCGCTATCGCAACAACAGCAATTTCATCAGCCCTTTTAGGCTACCCAACTCGATAAGTGGCCAATGTTGATTTTTGCATCAGAAACGACTTGGATTTGCGGTTGAACTAACCAGTAAGAAGGTTTGGACGCATTGAAAGGTGTGGATTTTATTCTTGCCAACTGTAATCACGGAGAGAAGGATTCTGGTTCCTCACTAATGCGAAAGCCTAACTTGGCGTTAGAAAAAGGCGGATGGGTGAGCACTTTTGGTAGACTGTGGCCTTCACTTCAACAAGTCGTTGGATGAGGAAGTGTGGCGATTAGGTGTTGTTCGGAGCGATGGAATCAGTCCTTCTACTCACGTGGTGCATTTTTTGCCACTGTATAGCACGATAGGCGGTAAATGGGGACTGTTTTGTTAGTTTGTGGGGTTGTTTGTGCCTTGAACGACGTTTGGAGTGTGCTTAATGGGGGTGGAGTGGGGTTGCGGTATACTGCTTGGGTAGACTGGCGGTGGTCCTTAGTGTTAGTGTTGATTTGTGCTTTGCTGTTAGGAGGAGGAGGAGAAAGAGGAGGCATTTCCATCTGACAACTCGTTGTCAATATTCTAGGTGCCTGAAGGACGGGGATGATTGAGTGATTGAGTGAGTAAGTGAGTGAGTGAGCGAGTGAAGCAAAGGCAGACCGCACAAGTGCCATGGTTACTCGCATTGTCATTTTGGCTTGAGAAAGGCAGAAATGCTTTGCCATTAGATGAGGTGGGAGTCTACTACTACTGCTACTACTGCGAAGTACCAAGTGGACAACGGTGTGGATGATGCCATTGTCGTTGCAAGCAATCACTGTGGCGCAAGGACTGTTTGGTGCCTCAACACCTCCCACCGCATTATTTATCGATGGACATGGCATTATGTGACAGACGTGTTGATGGCGTGACTACCGATGGGGTAGACGACCACGACCACGACGACGTGACAGCCAATGCGCGAACACGTCAATGAGGTCAGCCAAATGACTGCCCTCGTCATCGCCCTCGCTTTATAGTTTAGCCTTATGGGCTCGTCAACCCACGTCAGTCGTTAAATTGTGTTGGAATTAGGACATCCGCATTAGACTAAGAAATGCGTGAATCACACGTCATGACGAGGACTGAGTGTCGTTCTTGCACAATAGAATAAAGGCAATTTGTGAGAAGGAGCTCGTCGGCAATGTAATGTGCGGCTGATTGGAATGAAAGTTATACTGGTATGTAGAGGGATTGCTGTGGAATCATCACAAATACTCCTCCCCGAAAAGCAATGGTGAGGTTCAAATTCACCAACTTATTTTATCACGTTGTGCAGTATGAGCCGTGAAGCTGTAGGAAGATGAAAGCGGCGAAAATATCTCTGCTAGGTTGAAGGCATCGCAAACTTGTTCTTCTAACCGTCAAGGCTTTTATTTAGGAAACCGAAGTTGCTTTTCATTTGAGCCTCACGCATACGTGGGAAAACGTTGAGCGACGAAGTGATTTGAGCAAAACAAGGGCAGCAAGTAGAAGTAGAAACGTTTGACGGCAGTGATGAGTGAAGTGAGCTGATCAGACCAACAAATGTGGCGCTATGCAACAAAGCGCTCTGTAAGCAAGCGCGATGCCGCAAACTTTATGTTGCCCTAACGCGTTGCACTGCCGTTGGTATATTAAGCTGAGAGGTGTGCCTTCCACGCTGCTGCTGGGTGCATCGACGTATCAGGTGGCAGCGGCTCGTGACAGGTTTGCAGAGTGTAACTCTAAGGAGTTGGAAACAGAGAAGCGCATCAGTTCTCAGAACCCAAAACAAGTTTACAGCTTAGCCTTTCAAAGCAAAATTTCTTACACACTTCGACCGTCTTTTGAGTTGTGCTGACTATTTGCTAGCTCTTGAAGCTGTCACTACTAATGCCATGCCTATTGTGTACAGCAAGGAAATATCTGCTATTGATGATTGAGTGTTGAAGACATTGAGAATGGGGAGATGGTGGGCTCTCTTCTAGTGGCTTATGCTATTGAGCAACGGTGGGGTCGTTGGGATTGGATCAGTCAGGGTTGCTGCACGCCTGCTTCAGATGTCATTGTTGGATATTAATTAAAATCAGCACCAAGTTGGTGCATTAAGTTAATTTTCTTTCTCCGAATGCTGTTTGTTGTGCAGTTCAGCCTGATCTTTTGCTTCGAAATAAAGATGATTATGGGATTTGTCGATTTAACTCTATAAAACATTACATGTGTGCGTGCTGGTGGTGCAGATCTCCTTAATCCAAATGGCTCAAAAGTGCGCGGATAAATCTCGGCCTTGTGATTTGTAGATATGAAGTGGGAGATGGGTAAGCTGGTTGGGTAATCTCTTGGTGTAGATGCAAATGCAGAACTGATACTTGGTTAATGCTTTCAGAGACTGCGCTGGCGAGGCATTTTGCGGTTAACTTTTTCCATGCAATGCTTCACGCTTTCATGATTGGAATCAAAATTCCCTAAAACTCTTTCAATTCCATCGCCTAATCGGTGTGCCAATTGTATTTTGGAAACCAAATCTACGGCCCATTAAAATACTGAGTTAACATAACTTGCTTCCGCGGTTGCGACTGCAAAACTACTCCAACTGAAGCAATTTCCATTCGTCAATTTCCTTATTTCTTTTCCAGCGCGGGCGCAATTCAATCATCACAACGCACGCCCTCCCATCAACTTCAACACACCTCCTGTTCAATGACTATGGAATGACCCACTGGCCAATCCCTTAATCCATCTGCCGGATTTGGGAAGAATCTGGTGAAATGAAACATATTTTTACAATGGTAGAATTGATATAGCACTCAAATCAAGGATGGTTCATTTTACTCAAGGCAGATGACGATGAAGCCTTTCGCATAGTTTTAACCTTGGGAAAAATCGCAAGGAGCAAGAGAGAAAATTATTCCCAGTGATTCACAAAACTCGTGCTTTTTCCCCATAGAATTGCAATTAATCGTGCGGGTGTTGTGCCATGCTGAATGTGGGACGTGATTCTATCACTACCTCGAATAAATCTCTTTACTTAAATTTCCGTTGGCATCTACAAGTAGGGAAGTCCCAACTAAAGGCGAGTAGCAACGGGAGATTGATCAAACTTGAAGTTAATGAGTCAATAATCTGACAATTGCAACGATCGGACAACATCTGGAAAAGTCCTAATATTGTCTTAGCGTCAAATGGCGGGGCATGACTTCCATGAGGAAAATTATCCTTCCATTAAACAGTTGCGATTGAGAGCAATGGTGAACAATTTATTTAGGGCCTAGGAAGAATGGCACTAATTGATGTTGATTTAGTTAGGAAGTAGACGATGAAAATGCCTCTTTGTTGGAACTCACGGAGCAGTCGAAGGCAACGACAGCTCACTAACCAAACTATGTGGCTATGATCCTATTTCAGGCTAAATGGTTGTGAGGCAGGCCGATTTAGTGTTTACAAAGAAATGTCGTGTTGCTTACATGTTTGCATCTGTTTACTGCCAGAATAGCTGAAGACAAGGGCAAACAGCATCAACTTTGCGAAGAGTAAGTCTCAGTCTGCCTACCCTTCTTTCAACCACCCACTTTAAAAGGCATTTCGAGAGCTCCTTATTGGCAAGTGTTTTGTGGTTTAATCACGCACACTGCTGGTTTCTTGACAGTAGCGATTAAATGCCACCAAGTTATGCGGCAGGGAGTGTGACGTGCGACTTGGTAAGGAATCCGACTGCAAAAACGTAAACAAGCCCGTCTTGATTAAAGCATGAAAAGGCGATGTGAAAAGACAGTGATGGTGGCCCTGTGACGAGACGAAGTGACTGGTACGTGTAGGTGGGTGGATGGATGGATGACTGCGTTAGAGAATGCAGAAGAATAGGTGAATGCACTGAGGCATACGCAGATGTTTGTAGGGAGACGCAGTCCATATACACAAAATCACAACGTGTAGATTTATACGAGTCCGGTGATGCTGGCGTTGTTGGCCTTAAATCATGAGACGTGAGCGTGGGCTGGCCTGCGAAATCATCCCTGTGGAAGTGGGTGGATGGGTGGGTAAGTGGGTGAGTGGGTGGGTGGAGAGGAGGACCGCGTGACCACACCTCACACGTGTGTGTGGCTGTGTCATTTGACCTCGTTGAGCGTGCGCGATGCGTGAGTTGTGCGAAGACCGACTGCATGGAGGTATACGTGATAGTGCGCCGAATGGATAGAATGAGGTGAAGAAGAGGTGAGCGATAAATGGAGGCCAAGGAAGATAAGCAAAAGAGGGTGATGAATTTGGCCGAGTAATTTATGTAAACCAAATTGGATCCTCCGCATGTTGAGCAAAAGATGACATTATTATGTCCCTCGTGTTGCCCATCAAAACTGCTTGCATGATACTTTTTATATGAGAAGGAGCAAGTGCAAAGAGATCTGTTAAGCTGGCAAATTTTAATCAACCCACCACATCACTGTCATAGCTGACCAAGCGGTAGTGGCAGCTGGAGGGAGCATGGCATCACCCTCATATTCCTAAGCATGCTTTACAAATGAGCATTTAAGCAGTAATTCTTTCCGTAATGTCTTATTGTGCACTTGTAGCCTGTGTTTGTGCCGTACAAACACCACGAGACAAGAGTGCGAGTGGATATTTCTCGCAATAGAAACAATTACCAAATCATTTCTTACAAGTAGCTCTGTCCTACTGGACTTACGTCACTTGAGTGCCGCCGCTGTTGAGTACCCAGCTCGCTTGTGTATCTACTTGGCACACTTTCTCCTCCACCTCCACATGCAATCATTACCGTCTACCAAAATAACGATTGTCATTCCGATGAGACCGACGCTGAACACAGTGCAGCCGAAGCACTGGGTGGCTTACCTGCATTCTAAGGACATCACACTCGTGATGAACTCTAGGCTTAACTCTATGTATTCGTGGCACAATGAGACCACCTCAGTCCGAGTTATCAACGGCTTTCAACTCGCTGCAAGATCAAGTTGGTACATGGGCTGCTAAGATGCATCCACACCAATGTCAACTATAACGGATCCTGTCGGTCAGCCTAATCAGTTTAGACGATGATTTCTAGCGTATAAGTTTGCTTTCTCCATTTGATTTCATCAATATTGTATAGTTCCAGACAAAATGCAGCCTGTCATGCAGCTAATAGGTAGATTCCCTTCGACACGCCAATTAAAAACTCATCCTAGAGCCAGCTTAGTGATCTGGTCGTAAGCTTAGTGGCCTAGAAGTAGGGTAGGTTGGTAAGAGGTGGAATCCTATCATTATCATGCATGTAAGGCCCTGCATCACTGTCACCTTAGCTGCAGAATGCGTCCAGTAATCACCGCTCCGCAGCACACGGCTCAGCGAGGTGGAGCCAATGAGTGGGTTTCGCGCTCAGCTGGCAGTTGGAAGGGATGGCAACTCCACTGCTGTCCAAAAGAGTGAACATCCTCTAACTCGTCGCCAAGATCAGTAACAATTCATTCGCTTTGGTCTCTAATATTAACGGTGCAATTTTGGTCGAATCCTATTTATGTTCCAGACTTAATTGCAACTCGGATGGACCATTACTGCTGCTGAGTGCTGATAGTGGAGAGTAACTTAATTTTTAGCCTTCCTGTTAACTAAGTGCGTATGGCACTTACGAGTGCGCAACAGCTAGCCACAACGTTAGTCTTGACGTGAAACCCTCCACGTTTACCCATCTCATGCGAAATGACATCTCTACTCATTATCTGCTTAAGCGCCTTCTTCGCTCTTCCATGGAAAGTGACTTAGGGATACCATTCTGCCAACATTTCATTGAAACCAAGTTGGAGTGGTAACTCGTTGCAAAAGCACTGGATGTTTTGTGGATCAAAACGTGTGGGAATCGCAAACTGTGCTGCAATCCATTTGCCCATTTCCGTATCGCGCAGATTGGGCTGATTATGGGGCGGGAGCTAACAGTACCTACCCATCAATACGCTCGACTTTGCATATTAGCATGTTTGCTTGCGGCGCTGCAAACTCTCTGTTACCTCATTACACAGGCCTGCAACTCCCCATGACCCAAGCTCTCATCCGCGTAGACACCACTTACCTCTTACCTGCTCCCTGTGCTTTGACGCATCGATGCGCACTGAACACGGAGGAGAGGCTTGTGATGTTTAAACCGAGCACAGCCTGGTAGGGTAAGCTAAAGTGAGGGAAGATATTGAGAATGAAGCGGGTTTGGGGGAGATATGATAGCGCGTGGTGATTCGACATGTGGCAAAAGACTTAGCAAAACGTTCACGAATATGCCTTGCGCCATTGTAATTGAATCCTTCCCTATTTACAAGTGTGAAAGTCGACTCGTGACAGTTGTAGCATGGTCTATGGTGGCGTCGTGTCTGCTGTCTGAGGAAGCAGCATTCAATTGGGCTAGAATTTGGCCTAAGGACACATCGCTCCTGTGTCTTCCTATTATGGCTCCCAATCAAGCATCATGGTGCATGATACGGAGAATTACCTTAGATGTCTCACTTATTCGACCCTTGTGGCTACGTTTCCTGTTTTGTTCTACGAGCAAATAAGAAAATGCCTTAATTCCTGCTACGCCTTATGAAGTTTGTTGGAACGACACTAAGAATAATGCTGATGAAATGGGACAAATCAAATGGGAATGAAAACAAAATAACTCCAACAGTCATAAATTACCCCAAAATCACTCATTTTGTGAAAAAGAAATCCATGGCATATTTCTGCTCACTTTATTGCTTAGCATGTACTGACTTTTGCATGGGGCGGTTTGATGAACATTTTTCCCATACATTGGCATTCATTTTTACAAGTAGACTTTATTTAACAACTATATTTTGCATAAATTCACTTAATTCAATGAAAGCTTTGATGTGGTAACCCAAAACCGTTAAGTGATGCCATTTGGCTGGAACCTGTTAGGTGGCTCAGATTGACCTCATTAACGAGAAATTACGAGGTTCTGCGTTCACTTTCCAGAAATTGACGATAAGCCACTTCGATGAAATGCGCATGGCTTCATGTGTCGAATTTAGGCACTGATATCGCTATCCAAACTTATTGCCTCACTTCTGGAACCAGCGAACCAGTGGGTAAGTAGTGCTGAAGATTCAATTCAGTCATCACGCCAATGCGGGCGCAAGCTCCTACTATGCACTTGCCTAGGCATGGTTACTCGTTTTCCCTTATTTTACGTGGTTGCTTAAATGTGCGTTGTCTCCACAAAATGTAATGGGGGATGATGTCACTACTGAGTTGATGCTTTGCAGGCGTTGCATGGCAAAATTATGCACGACTACAGTCAGTGGAAGGCTATGGTAGGGACGCAAGAGGTGGCATCGTGTACCGTAATCGAGGTCCCTAAGGTCAGCTTTATCATGGAGCATGAGAGTAACTCAATATAGAGAAATGGTCAGCCTATTACATATCACATGGTTACTTGCTTACAATCAGGTCAGTCGCGTGTCAATACTGATGGCACTTGAAGAGACTGACCAAGTTAAGCATTCACCACAGAATTAAATAATGTGTTACGAAGGCTTTGACGTTTGGTTATGCATAACTGGGCGCAAAACGCAAATCGCCAACCTTAAAAAATGATGCAGTTTTGATACGAAAATGCATGCAATGCAGGACACGACACCCTAAACGCGCCAATCCAATGCTCCTATTGTTGATCAATGCTGTGGGGCACTTCAGAAGATTTGCTCCCATTCTCCTCCCAATTACACTTAGAGCAATTGCAAGGGATATCCTGATCACTGCTTTTAGGCTCAACTATTCGCATGAACTGAGGTGGAGATAAAAGCATTCATAAAAGTCGAATGGATGTGAAGACGGGTGGATGTGGAGGAAATTGAGAAATGGCACCCACACAGGGATGTCGTCCCCAGTACCGGGGTAGTCGTCCATCTACACCAATAGCGGCAAGAACAGCTACAAGTTTTGATTTCAATTGTGGCTGCGGAACATAGGAAAGGTGTAGCCGATTTACTACCACCACCGCTTTTACGCGAAGATGGGGTGGTAGCGGGGTGTGACACAGGCGAAGGAAAGAGTTAGGGTTTCCACTGGCTATGGATTAGTGCTTATTTGGCAATTAAACTGCCACAAGTGGTCACTTGAACAATTTGGACGAAACGGTGGGGAGAGGAGACGATATGGACCGAGACAAACACACCAGATTTAGGTAGCGCAGTGCGCCATAATGTTCCAAATTGTGACATATCAGTTTGTAAGCTTTTGCATGATTTGCCGATGCCCATTCATCGCAACACCAATGAAAACGCCAAACTAAAGAAGGTTCTGAATCAGCGGATGATGGAAGAAGCAGAGACCGATATGTTGCTTTCTCGCGTTGCCAAAAGCCACAAGAAATGAGCAAAGGAAGTCTATAACAGATTAAATCCTACGAAACTCCCCATCAGCAGTGTCTCAACACAGTTCCGCGATTCCGGAATGCCGCGTCAAATTCGGCCTACTTATCAAAACGACTAGAGCATCGTGCATTAGCCTCAATGCCACTAGACCCTGTGAATTTTTGATAAATTGGAAATAGCCTGTCGATGGGACCGCACGACTAAATGAAAAGGCTCAGAGGAGTGAGCCAATCGGCGCACTCGTGACTGCAGGTAAAATGTTGCAGGCACCAGTTAGTTCTTTGTAGAGTACATGATGATGTCTAGTAACGCTTTTAACACGACTATCTGGGTTCTTGTAAAGATCGGAAAGTAGATGCCATGATGCTGAGACGAGCATGGAGTTAGAGAAGACGTCTTTCAGTGTGAGGCAGCGTAACCAAAGCGTCAAGTGTGTCATCCAAATACTGGATTGGAAATCATTGCGATGCAGAGACGTAGCCAAGTTGCCACAATTACTACACCATCATAAATGAAAACTAGACTTGCATTTCAGTGGAATCGTGCATGAATGCGTCATTTATCATTCCATCAACATCAAGTGCTCATTCAATCACTCAGTCTGTCACAATTATTAAGCAAGTGCTCTCTAGAGCTTTTACAGCTTTAACTCCACTTCAAGTACAAATTTGAGTGATTGCAGTAAGTCAGTGTCAAGTGCATTGCACAAATGCCCGTAGATAACTCTTTACTGTATGCGTAGTGGCATACGGTAGTGGCTTGAGCTGTCACAGTTACGCTGCAGAGAGTGATAAATGTTTGAATGTGCTTGTAAATTCGTGTCTGCACACCGTTTAGAGGAAGGCCTACTAGGCATTAACTACACTATCTAATCTGACATGGAATTGGCCTGCTTTGCTCCTCAACGCTTTTGCCTCCACACACTACCTATCTTCATCCCACTTTCCATTATGCACCGCTTCACCGTTGTGTGCTCCATCCATTTCTCCTCACTGCATCCACTGAAACCACTTACCACTCAGTAGGCGTCGCCATTCACACTAAGATCCGTAGAGCTGGCGCTCAGTCCTGTCGCCTTAGGATAGATAAGGTTTGAAATCAGTATGATTGGCAAATGAGTTTAACGAATGTTTGATGTGTTCCCGTGGTGCTGATTTGGTGACAATGCACCACATTGTGGTGATCATTACAACTAGTTTGAGGCTTGTTAAGGGCTGCGTGAATTGCAGGCGAATTGCGTTAGATCGCGGTTTGCACCATGATCATGCACAATTCGAAATGGATTCCTAGTTGCAATGCCAGTCGTGCTGTTTACTAAATCGTACATCCCACCTCTAATGGCGTAACTAGCGACATCATTTGTTTTTACTACAAAGAAGTGAGTAGTGGGCGTGAATGACTCGAACTAGTTGCTATGAAGGATCTCTCGAACTGTCGCTTGAAGTAGATGAATGGGAATGAGTAGGTGGGCGGGTAAGTGAGTGGACGAAAGGGTGAAAGGAGAGCAAGTGGACTGGGATCTACTCTTCGTAATCCTTGTGAGGCTACGTGCGAACGTCGGCATAGGGGATGGGCTTTTTGTGCACATTGTCTGATCTCGTGGACTTTGCACTCCCCACCATCCGACACTTTTACCTTTCATCTTAATATTCTTCAGCGCTTTACTATTGGGTGCTACGCTGAATTCTTCCCTTGGGACACAATAACTCCACACCATCACTCGTTTGTCGTTGTCGTCATGGTTGTAATGATAAGTAAGTAGGTTTCTCTGTTGCATCAATGCGTAAAACGCTTACGACTTCAAACGAATATAATTGCCAAATGAGATTATTGCTTTGTTGAACCTCCTCAGTTGTGCTAATTTGGCCACATTTCACTCCATGTGGTAGTCATTGCAACTAGTTTCCGGTCCCCTCGAGTCTACGCCAAACTCGGTGCTTTTATGTGTTAGTGGAAGAGGATTTGCATCCTACGGAATAATTAACCGCACACTGCCATGTCATAGCAACCACTGTAAACCTAAGCAAAGTTGCAGCACTACGTGTGCATCTGCGCCAACAAATTACCCAACCAACTTCCACATACGTGCATGCAAACTGTTGACAGCCAAAATACCAAGTAAAATGAGTTGAGTGCAGCTTTATTCAAATAATCCAAACTGGTGTAGCGCGTCACTTCACTTCTAGCATTAAAACGTGTAAAGAGCGTTTGGAGATAGAAACTTAGTTATCAACCGGTTAGTCGTGGTTGATGGTGAATGGTGTGCCTAATGGGGAAGACAGTATGCTTAGCACGTGAGTGGATTGAGATCAGTCAATGTGGTTTTAATTGGGAAACATGTAAAGCAAAATGTATCATCTTGGTGGGATGCAAAACGGCCGCAAGCAATGACGCCCCAATGATATTCAGATGCGCTTGTGATCGCGTCACAGGCTGAGTAGTGGTGAGGGAGGTCAAATCAACGTGTAAGAGGGAATACAGCATTTCTCTCATGCTCACTACGGCTCGATGCAGAATGAAGGGAGGCAAGGGCAAAGAGGCAGTGCTTACGCTGAGCTAAGCCAATATAACCTGAGTCGCTCCAAACCTCACCACTTCAACTCACGCTTCTCCATGCTACATCCCTCTATCCCTAAACAGCGAGAAGTGCAGCAGACTGGCGAGAAAAGTAGGTCATCCTGTCTAGCTGTCTGACAATGCAACCAACGCTGCTGCCCAGCCTGCTGAATGGGAAAAGCCGAGAGTAGTTGGTGCTAGTTATGTGAGCGTCAACGCCTTTCTTCATCGTTTCCTTCCTCCTCTTTCGCCCTCTTTCCAAAGCCTACATTTTACTTCTCCGATTGTATGGCTGTCAGTCACCCCCACCATCACGCCTGCTTGCATCTGTATCTTCGTTCTGACACTGCCTTTCCAACTTCTTGATTGCTGAGTGTGGACCCATATCCGCATAAATTATAACAAATAACAATGAACGGCGCAACTGTAACGAGGAGGTAAATGACCTTCACATAAAGTGAGCAACACCTGATTTTCCATTTTTATAAGTTGCGTACACAAGGTGGGCATGCCATGAAAATGAAACCGGTAAAGTTGTCAACCTCATTGCGAGACGAGTGGAGAGAGGATGCAGCAAATTTTATTTATTCATGATTGAGTTTACTTTGATGAGCCATTTTCTCGCAGCATTGACTTGGTTATGAATAGCCAAATGAAGGAGCAAGAATGATGTTTTGTACTGCGACAGTAGCATTGGTTAAGAAACCGAGGTCAAGTCAAACAGAAGAGTGCTTAAATCATTGCGAATTGGCGATGAAAGCATTTCTCAGTTGCGGGAATCAATTGCTTCAAACAAAAAATTTCCAGTTTAAACTGCTTTGTTCGTCCAAATTTGTCATTTCTCCTGCAACTAAGCAAAGCTGGACAGTTTTTTGAGTTGGTAATTTTAAAATGAGGCACCGACGAGTGGGTAACCAGTCATAATCAACGTTGACTCGAATGTTGCTCTGCGCATTTTGCGGTAATGTCGGGTTGCAATGTTTCGAGCCTTACTCGATCAAAATTGGGAGAAGATTTGACAGAGACGCTTAGTCTATTGTCCTAGGCTCGTACTGTGTTGTTTACAAGTGTTTCGACCTTAAGTGGGAACAGCTAAAGGCCTTGAAGCGAGTAAGGCTTGATCACACCGACCGAGGTGTCCCTTCGACTGCTCTCAGAGAAATTGCGCTCCTGAATGAACTGTAGCACCACCCCAACATCGTGAAGCAAATCCTAGGGATTAATGACGTTGTCAAGTGTAGAACGTGTCACCCCGAATGACGGTCGACTGCACATACTGTTTGAATACTTGAATATGGATCTCAGGTGGTATTTGGATCGTGAGTGGTCATTGCGTATCACTCCTTTGCTCTCTATTTACTGATGTCACCATCGCTCTCCTAAGTCCTTCACTGCTTTTAGGTACCAATGCAATTTATCACTAGACCAAGTTTCGCTATTCCATTGGCATTATTTTATCGTTTGTAAGAAGGAGAATTGTTTGCTGACACGAAGCCATCACCACCACATCATCAAATATGTCTTGACGCTACTTCTTTACGGCCCGCTGTTGCGCACAAATACGCCGCAGGCTCTTTTGCATCTCTAGTTTGGCAATCTTGGCAGAAAGTCGCTAACTGCAGTTGGTGAAAGGTAAGCTGGCCCAAGATTGGTAGAATGTGCCTGCTCTTTGCCGAGCTATTCAGTGCTTTCATCACATTATAATAAGTAGGAAACTGAAGCACATCTTTTAAGTCATTCTTGATGAATGAACTCAGTGCCAATCTGAGGTCGGTGCTGGATCATCTGCGAGGCGCAGGACAGACAGTATACTCAAATAACTGTCGTTCTCGTATGTTTTGAGGCATGCAGTCTCGTCGGATGGGATGGCGGTCACCGGCCACCATACAAAACAAGCAGGAACTTGGCCAGCACAAACAAATTAGACGGTGCCTAGCAGTATTCTCAGTATGCCAAAGCACTGTATGCGTTTCGTTAAGGACTTTGCTGAAATTGTTAGTCTATGCATATAATAGCCAAGAAGTAGATAAAAAGAATTTCAAGCAGAAGTATTAACATGAGGTCCCATCTTTGAGTGCTGCGTTTCTAATCCTCAAACAATACAATGTTATATGTGCGTCGTTCTTGCACAACATTCAGACTAAACGATATGAAAAGAACCTGTGTGCTAGCATCAGTGTGGGGTAGGTGGTTGCAACACTTTACAAGCGTTCCATCAAATCTACCATTAAGTAAGCGAATATGTGCTTGCAAAACCAACGCTGCACATGTGGATGATGTGGGCGAAGTCAACGCCAGAAGAAGCAGCATTTTAACTAAGGTCAGACACGGGTGCTCTTTAGCATAGGTCGCATGCTACGTGAAGGAACGTACATGATGCCAGTTGAATTCACAACGTCCATTACGAGGCCAAATGCGTTGAGGTCCTGGTTCTGGATCTTTCGATGCTACCGAACTCATTGTTCTCTTGATTACCAAGACTAACGCCATAGAGATGTCTGATGTGGCTATGTAAGAGAAGTTGAAAATGACGCTGACAGACCAGCTTGCGAGGCCGGTTCGGCGGAGAGACAAGCAGATATTGCTTCCTTACTTTTAGCTGTGAGTGATATAAGTTCGTTCTGATGCCACCAATGGGACTCAGTGCGTCATGTCGAAGTGACCACGTCTCGTTCGTGACCACTTGGCTCGTCCCTGCGGAGGAGATTAACTGACGTCACGTCATCTTCGCCATTAAGCGTCATTAGCGTGACTTTAATGCCTTTAAAAACTTCAATTTCGTCACACTAAGTGCTTAATCAGGTTATTGCTATGATGGTTTGGCGATTCATTTGGGTGGAAATCTGCGCATATTTGAGTACAGCAAAACAGATAACAACATTTACCTTCCTCGCGATCCCGGTTATGATTTGTACGGCCCTCATAGGTCCCTAACAGACTCATCCATTCATCCATTCCATCTCCATCCATACGCTCATCCATCTCTCCAACTTATCATTTCATTTGTCCTTGATTTAGTCAATAGTTTCTCCTTCTTTAACCATCTTTCACCACCACAAATGTCATGACATACTAATCATGAATGCACTTTATTTACCCACATATGCGGTCTTTGATTATGCAATACGACCGCTGCCAGTACCTAATGAGGTCTCATCTTCACAACTCCACTTAGTTAGCCGCTTCTATGTTGACAATTTGAATTAGCCGAAGCAAATCTTTGGCTACTAGCGGAATGCTTCCATGTCCACGAATGTCGGTGAGCAACCCAAATAAACAACCACTTTGAGGGAAATTAACTAACTCACATTCAGAATGACTGCCATAGTTATTGCTTGGAGATACACCAAATGGTCCACGCAAACCATCGAACCAGCCCAAGAGACCATGACTGATCTCACGGGCGGATCATGCACTGATGAACAAATCTGGGAATCTAGGGCCTTTTATTTTGTACTTTTAATGGCACTGCTACCAACCTAATGCAGGACATAAAACACTTCATAAGAGACGATTATCTGTAATACCTCGTGCCGATTGGATGCCGAGAGCAGCAAAGCTCATCCGCCTGCCATTTGCAGTAAACGTACCCTAAAGACTTTAATCGTCCTCCATGCATTGTGATGGCGTGCTAACCAAGTTCGAGTAATCTATCCGTATTGCCCTAATGTATCAGATCACGGAAGGGAAGCACACTTGCAGATCCTGCTTCAATTGCTATTCCAATGTGCGTATTGCGGTGCAGCCAACAGCTCTCCTGAAATTTAGAAAGTCTCCAGATTTCAACCCTTATTCATTTCATATTATTCTTAGATGGATGCGAATACATAGTAGTCTGTGACTTTAAAGAAATGAACGTGGTAATGTACGAACCAGACAATTTGGCATGGAATTTTACAAGAACATTGTGGCGTTTTCGCACCCTGTTTAGATTCATGAAGAGGACAAATTGAAAATCTTTATGGGTGTAACTGGTGTTTCAGGGTGGTTGGATGCAGTTAGGAGTCTAAGTAAACTAGTACATATGCACACATCGAAATGCACATAAGCAGCAGCATCTTGTGAGCTCGTGCAGGATGGAATGATTCTGCAATGAATAGCAGCAGAACCGCACCAGCACTTCTAGCTACCTTAACTATACACTGACGCAGCCCTCCTCATCCCACCTCACCTTGCTTACACTATCGCATCATATCTGCTTCTTAGTGGTTGCATAGCGACGTCTCTTATGCTTCCGCTGGTTGCCTAACAATTGATAGGCTTAGTACGAGTGTGCACTTCGAGCATTTGTCGCATGCATCTCGCTGTTGAGAAAAGAAGTTATCAAGGCAAGCGGTGTAGGTGTGCGTGTGTGTGTGTGTGATTGTGGACATGTGTGTGCATCATCAGGAAACCATGTGAAGGCCACCGCGTATGCTTCGTCTAATGCTTAGTTCTTACAGCATCATCAGTGTAAACACTTACCCGAGAGTTGCGCAAGTAACTGGGAAACCTGTATGGAAAAAGATGTTCGACACCCCGAACATGGTATCCTGATGGCATTCTCTGATCCTAGACAGACTTGCTTTCCGACTAGCCTGCGTCATTCGCAGCAGCTTCAAAATGGCTTAATGATGAAGGCCAATGAGCTATCGTAGCTGCGCATGAATGAAATCACCATGGCGAATGCTCAGTCCTTAATACCCGTGCTTCATAACCATCAGTCGCGCACACGCCGACCACGCCTACTTTAAACTCATTACATCGGGCACCAGAGGCATTTACCTGCCAGCCTGTTGCCTTCCACGGGATTCGGGAGATACGCGTACACAACATTATGATATAGCAGTTGTCCACGCACCTTGAAAAGGGCGGTGATCCAGTATGTAACAAAGTTGCAAATTATCTTGATGCGAAAGCATATCAAATGCTGATCTCAGTTCCTTCAAAAAAGACATTATAGGATTTTGCCATTAGACAATATAAAGGATGAATAATTAACGACTTGGACTATTAAAGTACCAAAGCTCCGTCATTTCATTTAGCAATGTCGATAGAAGAAATTACTTGCGCCGTCTGAGGCACTAGACGTGCATCTGTAATCGCACTTTCTGCAAATGAACAGCCACGGATAAATGTGAAAACATTTTAAGAGGATATACTATTCCCGGTGATTTGCGAAAGTTGGTTATACAATGACCACAGGCACATAAAGGAGAGTGGGAATGATGGACTTTTGACGTATCGCTTGGTTTATTAAGACTCAGCTACAGCATTTCATACCACTAACTGTCACAGAAGCTATCAATTCTCGCGCTAGCTTTGACAAGTGCCAACGCTTCGAAACCACCTGCAAGAACACAGGCAGTCTCCTCACATATTCATTTCTAGTGAAAAATCCATCTCGTTGCTCAGTTAAAAAGCAAACTCTTTACTATCTTGCAGTCAGACTGGCATTGAGGCTTTAAATAGGGACCACGTTACAAAAGCATTGTGAATACATTTACCACTTCTACAGATGGTTAGAAACACCGTTACATAAGCATATTAAGTAGAAACACTTTTGACAGGAAATGGATCCGGAAGTAGTTGACCATTGCGATTTAACGCCTTTCGCATTTGCGTATTTGACCAGCCGCGTTTAGAGGATCGCACAACCGAGAGCCTTCAACCATGGTGAAAATGATGGCGGTTTGCCAACAAAATGAAAAGGACGAGGGCGATTAACTTTGCATGCATCAAACACGTCTTCCTAATTTGAATTGATCCCCACGTCTATCTGGGCTCCAGAGCTGACGTTTAAATTCAAACCCGTAAAAGTGACCTGTAATCTTCGTTAACTAAGGCTATTTCTACACCACGTTTTGCTTGATGTTGATTGCCAGATTTTTTGGTCACATTTAAGGTCTCCTGTTTGTCAACTTACCTTTTGCGGTTGAATGAACATTGTTTACAAAAAGTTAGCTATTTCTCTTACCTTGAAAAAATAATAAACGTAAGATAATTTTAATGCTCAACACGCAAAGCCATGTCCTTTCCAAGGTCAACGAAGGCCACGGCAGCTTGGCTAAAATCCTTGTTGACGTAAAAGTGAATCAAAAGGCTACTTATATAGTCCATGTGCCAAGCAACCGAGCATTTACGCGCATATTCACAGCTTATAACATTTGCTCTGGCTATGGAAGGAACTTGGGAAATGGTAGGGGCACCTCTAATCATATTTTATTGAGCAGCGCAACCCAACTCAGCATATTAAGTAGAGAGACAATCGCCGCACGATGATGCAGCAGGACTAAGAACCAACTCCCCTTCTTCGAGTATTTCATAAGACTTTTTCAGTTCAACTTCGCTAGAACCTTCAAGACGTCAACAGAGGTATCACCAACTACAAGAGCGAGAAACAAACAACTTCGATCACTAGCTCATGAAGCAGTAGAAGTCACTGTCGTGGTCTAGCTACTCATATTACAGTCGCTTATCCCAAGTTTTAGCCAGCCAGCACGTTCCCGCTTATGGATGCGAATGATCTGCATTGCTAGACCTACCGTTTCCACTTCATTTGCTGCTTTTAGAATGATTCGCATCCAAATCTCGTGTACGCTTGTGTCACTGATTGGTCTACTTGCACGCCTGTGGATGTGCTTGTTTCATAGAACCTCCTCCTCTGTTCCATGAGTTCTCATCCCATCTTGGTGGCGTGGCCGGAGGGAGGTGGCAGTGATATATCGAGTCCCCTTCAATCCCATGCCCTACTTCTGCATTTTGGCTCCATGTGGACCATATTTGCGTCGTTCACTCTTCGTGTCGCTGTAGTATTCATCCTCTCTCCAACGCAAAACGAATGACGAGACCAAAATGGTGACCAAGGTGGGATGAATAACTTCATTTTGAAGGGTGAGCAAAGTAGCTCATGCGACACGGTAAGGCACACAACAATGGAGTTGTCAGTCAATAAGTCATTCTTGAATCACTTGAGCTTGCTGATGGAAGCACACCTGAACGTGGTACACGATTGGCGCAATGACGTGTGGGCAATGTAGAGCATTCCCAATGGGAGGTCTCATCATGACATTTAGATGTTTGTGCAACCAACTCATGAGCCATTCTGGCTCAAAGCTGTGGCGTGATGGAGCATGAAGTGCTGACTGATGACGAAGGACAGGGGGAAAGTCCTAATCACGACAATTCGTAGTGCAGTATCTTGAAGGTTTCGGTATTCAAATGACAGATGGCATAACTTAAGGCGAGGTAAATGTCATCCTGGTTACTTGGATGCTTTACACGACAAGCAGTTTTGACGCATTGTGCAAGGTTTGTAAATGGGGTAAATAGGTGAAACTTTTGCGAAATCGAGATAGAAATGCAAAACGGTTTTGCTGTTTGAGGGACGATATCCTCCGCGGAAACCTTTATACTGCCCCTGCCTATCCGCATGAATGAGTGGATGTGACTCATCTTGACACGGACTGATACACCCATGTTGGCCTTGTCAAAGCGCTCATCGAAGGCACCACCAATCAGAGTGAGCGAAAGTGTGCGACAAAGTTGACGCAGTCGTTGAAGTTGATTGAAGCATCCTCTGCCTGATACCGCACTTCCATGCAAATGAAACGTTGCTCTCTACCATGCACGGAAGGGCATTTTCATCAGTTTGTTTCGTAAGTCATAGGATCATTTCTGGTTTGTGTTGCCTCGAGCGCTTCCATAAAAACATTGGAAGCTCCACGATTGGGAAACAGTTGTACGGAGACTCTGTTCAATTCAAGCATCAAGGTCTACACCACATATCGTGGGCTCTGACAAGCCAAGTGTTGCAAGTGTGCTGAAACCATCCTAAAAGTTCTTCATGTCTTTTTTGGTGTTAAATCGCCCATTTTTGCATGCATCCACTATTTTTGTTTGCTTTGTACCAAGCACGTAAATCCCCAATCACCTTATCAAGTCGGCTTCCTATTATGCAGTCTGGCCTACCTGTATCCACCACAATCGTGAAATTGCCCATTCCTAATGCCCATGAAAGGAGTTAATGATCAGGCAGGAGTCATACGCAGTGGATGAGTGCAAAGGCTGCTATGCGGTAGAGACTGGTAGGGTAGGATCGTCAGCTGCAAATGTTTTGCCATGGCTGAGCCTCATATGATGGTAGTGTGCTCCAAGTCCCATATATGGGCAGATTCTCGCCAGTATCATATCGCAGCTCACTGCACACTGCTTCGCCCACACAGGCGTAGTCTACCTTCTATGCCACCTTGATTGTCGGCATCGAGACCTGAAACGACTGGATGTCTGTTCTTACCGGTCGTTAGTAGAAAGACAGACTTGATCTCTCCTACCAAGTGGAGCACCGACACAGTGGGTTCACCCCACTGCTTGCAATGCAAATCATCCATCTCTTGCAATTACCGCAGAATGAATCACTTGTTAAATAAAACAACAATTTGTTGGTCAGACAAACTTAATCACTACGCATCTTGCTTTGCTAACTCTACTTGAATTATTTCAAACGGCGGCTTTGTGCTTATACCATCGTGCCGTGCACAGTTTTGGAAAGAGAAGGTAAAATGCAAAATCATGTAGGCCGAAAACCTACTATTAGGGAGGAAGGGCTCAGCTCTACTAATTGTACAAACTGCGAGTTCTCTAAACACGCGCCAGCAAAGAGTGACATGGGTCACGAAGCCTACAGATGAATTGAATGATTCCTTTGCGTCACGATGTTAATTAAAAGGAGGAAGTCAACTGGGCACATTTTGTTCTAGCTCCTTCGTTCGGCATTTAACTCAAGCTGCATGGTGGAACCGAAGGAAGTATACGCGGTATACGCCTCTAGTCTAGCCAAAGAAGGCGTTCAAGTCTGGGGATTTCAGCTATGTCGGTGACAGACTCTCATGCTCGTGTCAAATGATTGCCTCCTCAGACCAAGCTTTGTTCATCTCGAATGCTACCGCACACAACTGTACAGTTGATGCTACACCAGCTTTTCCTCACATGATACATCGAAGCCACTCCTTTGTCGATAGGACACTTCTCCATGTGTTGTTCTACGTTGATGAGAGTAAAGTCAGCAAAGAAATTAAGAGTCATTTGTCAACGCAACTGAGTTAATGGAAAGCACATAATAATAGGCTGCAACAGTTTGAATAAGCTACCGCTCATGATAATGCGAGAAGTAGTTTACCAAACGAGGCGTAAGTAATTAACGTGGCTCAAAATTCTACAATTGGAGGTGGAAGTAGTGGATCTTGCCTTGCAGAAAACGTCATTGCAAATAATATTGCCAGCAAATTTACCTGCTCTCAGTCTTGCAATACCTAAAGTATGCCTTTTCGTGAGAAACGGAGACATCACCGCATCAGAGGTAAGTTCGTAAAAGCACATAAGAATGTGGTCTTGATCCTTGCACTGCTTTGTGTTTTTGCGTCACCAGATGAGTTGCAGGTTTCGTGTTGTTGGTGTTGGTGTTGGTATTAGGGGCGATTCTCATCTCTCTGTATCTCTCCCTCTCGGCTCACAGAGGTTTGGTTTTGTGATCATCTACACACGCTTCTCCTCCTCCTCACCCTCCTCCACCTCCTCGCGTTCCTGGCTATGCGGTGTGGTTGGAGACGTAGTAGAAGGAAGCGTGGCGACTGCTTAGTGACCAGCGCGACGCTTTTTTACCCCTTCTACTGCAGTGTTGATGTGGTAATACTTGTGGCAGCAGTAGTCTCGGCGTGCTCCCTGCTCTCTTTCTTTCCCCATCTCCCTTTCACCCTCTGCTCCTCTCATAGTGGTAGCAGTAACAGTAACGAATGTTATTTCTGTTACTGTTGCTAATGCTGTTAGTGTTTCTCATACCTTGTGTCTACGGCCTATCCGGCACATATCTCTCACCTACCTACTTACCTCCCTCCCTCCCTCCCTCACTCCCTCCCTTCCTCCTCTCCCTCTCAACATTGAACTAGCTTTGAATGTTTCCGCGGTGAGTGTAGTTAGTGTCAATCGCTTCCTTCTGCTGCTAGCAGCTCCTTGACAGTAGGAACGCGTCATACATAGTGAGGAAGGTGGAATTTTCCCGTACTCCTTTCCCTTCCTCTTCTTCTCCTTCTTCTTCCCTCACTTTTGCTAACTGTTCTACTACAAACACACAAAACCCCCAAACTGTCGTCCTTCCTTGGCCGTCCTCATATCAATCGACTTGCTAACAATAAAAGTGGTCTCCGTTTGGGAAGGGGACACGGGTTTCTTGCCGATGTGCGAGTGTAGGCGGTGGGGTGGTGGTGGTGTAGAGTGTTTAATGAGGATGAAGCGTTGGTATTCTTGGACAGGATTTGCACCGTTTGGGTGATCTAGGTTGGTTGCAACGTCTTATGATTGCGCGACCGACAACGCGTGCAGGGGATGAGAGCGCTTCCGTCATTGTTGGTTAGCGGCCTCAATTGAGGCAATTGTACTGCGTTAACTTGCATTAAAAGTCACGAGGGGGAGGAGGAGAAAGAGGAGGAGGAGGAGGACAGGGGAAGTAAATTTATTGCATCACAACACGTTGGAACATGTGGTGGTGGCAATGCAATGCAATGCAATGCAGGCAAGTCTGTGTGATGTGGCGTGGGATGCGCTCCGATTAGCTTTCCTTTCACAAATCAGCAATGATCCTCACTGCATTGGCGGCTCCGCACGCTGCGCCAAATGTGGCCACACTCCTCAATCATAATAATGCCCGATGTTGGCATTTCGCATTCTCGTCGCTACAGATGGGATGGAGATTGAGGCTTCCTTTCCACTGACTTAAAACATCCACACACACACACGCACAGACAGGGTAAAATACTCTTGTGCTTAACTGATCTATGGGCAGAAAATTGGCGCCGACAATGCCACGTGGAGGGGCAGTTGAGATGAGGTCTACGACATCGTCCTCCACACGGTGGCACCACGTTGTCACACAACTGGGGGGAAGAGCACAATGTCCGCCTACTTCGAGGATGGTGTGAGGAGTGGGTGTGTGTTAGGCACTGTGTAGGTCGGTAAAACAGCGCCTTCTTCCTCTTCTTCTCCTGTCCTCAAAGCCACTCACGTCGTCCACACGAAGAGTTGCTAGTATTGGTGCTGTGCCATTGAGGCGTTCGGCTTCTCGAGGCACCACCTCACTGGCACATCAACGCGCACTGCCCTGTCCACGCCAAGGGGTCCGCTCTGTCCGCCTTTTAGCAAGACATTGGCATAATGAGATGAAGTGAACAACAAGAAAAGACACAAATCGACTTCGAGTTGTGTGTGTGTGTGTGTGGCCATTTCCATTTCACGAGCAGAGCTACTCACTGGGCTAATATGGCTAACATTTTGCAACAAACGCAGAGATGCACTCGTGGATTTACAGCATGAGCGAGTGAGTGAGTAAGTGGGTGAGTGAAGCAAGGGTAGACCGCACAGGTACCATGGTAACTCGCATTGTGACTTTGGCTTGAGAAAGGCAGAAATGCCTTGCCATTAGATGAGGTGGGTGTCTACTGCTACTACTACCGCGAAGTAGCAAGTGCACAACGGTGTGGATGATGCCATTGTCGTTGCAAACAATGACCGTGACGTGAGAACTGTGTGGTGTCTCACCACCTCCCACCTTCGCATTATTTGTCGGTGGACAAGGCATTACGTGACAGACGTGTTGATGGTGTGACTGCCAAAGGGGTAGACGAACACGACCACGACGACGTGACAACCAATGCGCGAACACGTCAATGAGGTCAGCCAAATGACTGCCCTTGCCCTCGCTCCCCTCCTTCCTGCGTCACGCAGTCATTCTACGCTTTCCACCTTCCCCACAATGCTGCGTTTCGGTTATCTCTACTCCCGCCACTTACCGACATTCATTCTACACCATCTTCACGTATCCTTACTTCACTTAAATACCCCTCACCTGTACTTTTCTCACGCCACCAATCAAGATGCACTTTCGTTGACATTTAGGCCGAGGATGATGATTCACATCGCAAAATCATCTAACCGCCACCCGATTCGGCACCACAAATATGCCACTTCCTGAATGCGCCCGACTTCATGAATGTTTGCAAGGCAATGCCACATTGGAGGTGGATACTGCGAAGTCGTCGTTAGTGTGAGGCACTCAATCGCTACATTAGTGGGTGGAAGTGGCTTGACAAGAACATGTGCAGTTTCGGCAGTGCAGTATCACATGGAAGAGGTGGATTCATTCCAACCATTCCTTTCTCAACATGGTCGTTACCTTATCAAGCCGACAGTACATTGCTGTCTGCTGCCTGTTGCGGACAATGTGTACACAGCCCTCGACACAGGTGAGAGAGGATTTTGGGATTCTCCTCACATGCTTGAATTAAATTGCACTCTCGCCGCTGACAGTTTATTGCAAGGAAGCCTTTCATTATGGACCCCAACTCTAGACTGAGTGGTTCTTGTTTTAAATATCATCCGGCAAGAGGCAACTTCATGCATCAAGTGCGCATTTCAAAAGAGGACTTTTATGACCACCTCCGCCATTATGATTGTTTTATCTACGAACTGGAGAGGGATTTTGATTTGATGGTCAACGTCATTAGCCTTCTTGACATTATAAAACCGCATCAAGTACTAGTCATTGCAGTCGTGAGAGACGGCGTGCGTGATGCGGAAGAAGACATGCAGGTGCTCTCCGCTTTCGAGGACAGTATGGAGGACATTGAGAATAGTCCACTGGCCACCACGAGTGCGAAGTGGCGTCTATGGTGCTGCAAGTGCTTCGATACCGACTACTACAACACAATGGAGTTGTTGGAGTTTGCGTGCTACGTTTTGAATTTGAGAAGGAGCGCTGACAGTACCACGTCGTCATCTGCGTGGGAGCCACCAGACAGAGGAGATGAACTGCTCATGCCTCGTAAACCACTATTACCACCATCTTTACCACCACCACCACCTCAACCACCTGCACATATCGAATAGGCTGATTCGGATGGTTGAATGGAGGAATAAAGAAAGAGTCTTGTGAGACGAGTGGAGAGAGGATGTAATGATGGAGTGTACTTTCCTACTGCATGGCAGAGTGTGGCAGTGCAGGTTGGTTTGCGATGCAGAATGTATGGGAGAGCAGGAGGGTGAAGTGTTGGGAGTGGTAGAGGGCGGCGTGTGATTGAGCAGGGACTGTAGTCTCAGCGGCTGACGTGGTTATGGATCGTGGAATGCGAAGAGGAAAGGCGATGTGAAAAGACAGTGATGGTGGCTCTGTGACGGGACGAAGTGACTGGTACGTGTGGGTGGGTGGATGAATGACTGCGTTAGAGAATGCAGAAGAATAGCTGAATGCACTGAGGCATACGCAGATGTTGTGAGGGAGACGCAGCCCATGTACACAAAATCACAACGTGTAGATTTATACGAGTTTGGTAATGCTGGGGATGTTGGCCTTAAAACATGAGACGCGATCGTGGGCTGGCCTGCGAGATCATCCCTGTGGAAGTGGGTGGATGGGTGGGTAAGTGGGTGAGTGGGCGGGTGGGGAGGAGGACCGCGTGACCACACCTCACACTTGTGTGTGTCTGTGTCATTTGACCTCGTTGAGCTTGCGCGACGCGTGAATTGCAGGGAGACCGACTGCATTGAGGTAGACGTGATAGTGCGTCGAATGGATAGAATGAGGCGAAGAAGAGGTGAGCGATAAATGGAGGCCAAGGAAGATAAGCAAAAGAGGGTGATGAATTTGGCCGAGTAATTTATGTGAACTAACTTGAATCTTCCACATGCTGAGCTAAAAGATGACATTATTGTGTCTCTCCTTTTGTCCATCAAAACTGCTTGCATGATAGCGACTCGAAATTGAACTGTCCAGGTGAGAACGGGATCGGCGTGTTTACAATTGCCAGCAAGCATTGCAGTGCACACGTACACATGCAGCACTAACGTCTCTATTGCTTGACAGGTTTTTGATAACCTCGGCAGTATTCCATAGATGCGTGGTGTCTCCACCCCACTGCCAATCAATCAACATACCCTGCATAGTCGGAGGGAAGGAAGGGAGTAGGGAAGGAAGGAAGGCGCCTCTACTGGTTGCAACAGCAGCAATAGTTTGGTAGTACCAATAATAGCAGCAACAATAATAATAGAAGTGTTCGTATTACTAATAGGAACAGCAGCGGCAGCAGCATTAGCGGCAATAGTACAATTGTGCCCCCTACCCACTGCAGATACTTTCGTTCAATGACTCTGCTTGAAAAAGCCATTGCTCAATTAATCAAATTGAAAAGGCTTTAGTTCACTTATCGGGAGTATG
Source organism: Taenia hydatigena (assembly GCA_036345935.2). Taxonomy (NCBI): domain Eukaryota; kingdom Metazoa; phylum Platyhelminthes; class Cestoda; order Cyclophyllidea; family Taeniidae; genus Taenia; species Taenia hydatigena. The sequence continues at coordinate 12,238,065 of JADWOT020000004.1, read as the reverse complement.
TTACTCCCCACAGGGCGAATAATAATGTCCCTTATGAAGGGAACCACAGTGCTGACAATGAGAGGCCTCACGAATTTGCACGATTCTGGCGACTGGATGCAACAACTTATGGCAGATATGTAGACCCATCAAAAGGACAGCCCTACCAATAAGGCGATGACTCAAAGTAGAAGCTACTTCTTCAAATGCACCACCTCAAGTCCAACGAGATCTATTTTCACCAATTTATCATTCTATCTTACGGCTACCAACCACCGTCGCGCATGTGTGACACATCAAAACAATTATTTCTCCCTTCCTTCCTTCCGTCCTCCCTTTCTCTTTCCTCCTATTCTCTGAAATGCAAGCCTGTTGTCCCATCGGTGTGGTATGTGTTGGTTCTTTCCTTACCACCATCGAAAATGCACATACTGGATGTGCTGCATAAATGCCTTCAACACTCACACCCGTCTTCCCGTCACACGCAGCAACAGAAACCCACTACTAAAGTCATTTGAGTAACACTTTTATTCCACTCGCATTTCCAGCTCACTGGCATTGTGAGGCGACAGTACAGCCTCATCGTTGTGGGTGGTTGCTATCACTTCCACAAGCACATTCAATGCACCTTCACCTCACCTACACCACAAAGCAGCACATCGTTTCAGTCGTGCCAGTAATAATTATCATCATTAGCCGCCAATCTGCACCACAATTTAGCGTGATGGCAGTGCAGTCACCAGACAGAAAGCGCTGCTGACTTTCAAATGGTGAGGCTATCGATTGAATCCATTGATCGTGTCACACACTCAAACATACCGCCACTACAATGTTTGCAAATCGGCTGTATGCAGAAATGCTCTTTCTGTTGATCTACATTTCAGTTTGGCTTTCCAGTTACTTTGGCATTTTTCGTTTGCGCTTTTTCTTTCTCGCGTGGACCCTCGTGGACATGGCGCAAGCAGTGTCCACGAGGAGAGGTAGGTGCTCGCCTTTACACACACCTCTACTAACCTCATTGTCATGCAGGTTGCCAAAGACGCCAACAGGCTGTCTCTCACAAAGCACTTCAGACAGATGTTCATGTGGAAGAAGAGCGGGTGGAGCAAGTGGAGCAGGTAGAGCAGGTGGAGGAGATGGAGAGCTCGACTGGCGCATCTGATGCGAAGCTGGTGAGATTCCAGCAGATGCTGCAATTCTTCGCCTCGCCTCCAAGTCATTCGATGCGGAGGCGGCAGCGACGGTCGGCAGAAACGGAAGGAGATACCGGCGCCGCAGACACGACCTACGGTGTTACCGACCTTCCGGATGAGTACGAATGGAGGGAAGAAGGAGGAGGAGGTGGTGGTGTGGATAGCGCGAAGGGCCTTTGCGCTGAAAGGAGGAGGAGGAGGATGAGAAGACGGATGGAGACAAAGGGCCGTTCGAAGAGGGACGAGGATGGGCAGGAGGAGGAGGAGGAGGAGGTGTGGGTGGAGCGGGTGGAGCGTGAGCGGGAGCAGGCGCAGGTGCGGAATGGGCAGCGCGAGGAGAAGGAGGAGGAGGAGGGGCACGAGCATGAGGAGCAGGAGGAGGACGGGAGAATGGAGAAGGAGGTGAAGAAGGCGAAGACGCACAATGTCATCATGGAGACCGGTCACCACGTACACGGCAAAGCAAAGAAGACGCGCAGCGGCAGGTGGCGTCGGCTCTTCACCAACTCAATCGGTGGACTCGCGTGGCACCAACAACACAAGGGACCACCTCACCAACACCCACACCGACACCGACACCGACACCGGTTTACAGACTCCATGATGCATTGATGATGGAGCAAAGTGTGCTTCTTGCCTACCACCAATTCACACCAAGTCAAGTTGGTGAGAGCATTGTCCTTCCTGTTAATGCAGCATCAGCACTATGAGCAGCAACAGCAGCAGCAGGAGGAGGAGAAGGGCGTTGTTGCTGTCGTTGTTGTGGTTGTTAGGGACACTGTAGTTGTCACGGTTGGCTCAGCAGCAGCAGCAGCAGGATGTAGATGACGATGATGACCTCTACCCATGCCAAGACGGAAGGGCTTCCGTTCGTCCCTCCGTCCATCTGTCCGTCCCTCTTACCTTCCTATGTTTCTTCTCTCCTTTAGCATTTAGTGTTCGGTTGAGATGTCCCGGTGCCAACAATGTCTCGCCCATGTCCACCGTCAGAGTCGACAATTGTGCCCCTGCTGCCATCGCCGATGCTGTTGTTCACCGCCATGCGTGATGTCTCCTCTTTCTTCACTTCTTTCTCCGTTCCAATGCCTTTCCTCTCTCTCTCCCTCCCTCCCTCCCTGCCTCCCTGCCTCCCTTCCCCCTCCCTGTTTCCCTCCCTCCCCGCCTTCCTTCCTTCATTCATGCCTTCCTGCCTTCCTCTTCTTCCTCGAGTAGCTACTTGTCTTCCACCGTCGCCCTTCCTTCTTTCGCATTCACATCTCACCCCTCCGCTTCCTCCCATTTACATTCATCCGGACCTTCAACTGTGCCGTAGACGACTGCTGCTGATGCGCCGGCTCCTTCCATTTCGCCACCGTCAGCGATGACTTGCAACGCGTTACAAACGCATCTTCAGCAGGTCCAATCAACTTGTGAAACTGCATAACACCAGTAGTGATATCACAACAAGTGGAAGTTGGTGGTCGTGGTGGAAGCACTTCAGTAGTAGTGACCTCACAACAGCAGTTTCATGATGGAGCACGCTGAATGCAATGTAGAAGTGGTGATCGCAGAAGGATTTGCCGTTGGATGAAGCCGAGTGCATAACACCAGTAGTGATATCACAACAAGTGGGAGTTGGTGGTCGTGGTGGAAGCACTTCAGTAGTAGTGACCTCACAACAGCAGTTTCATGATGGAGCACGCTGAATGCAATGTAGAAGTGGTGATCGCAGAAGGATCTGCCGTTGGATGAAGCCGAGTGCATATCTGTCGTAGTGATATCATATCAGGTCGTAGTTGGTGATCCTCGCTGTATCACTTCTGTATTTGTGACCTCCTACTCGCTTAAGATACCACCTACGGGCATTATATATGAATGAATGTTCTAGGTATTAATTAAGCATTTGTGACTCAAATGGTTATACTGGTTTCATATATGAAAGGGTGATGAAATGAATGCTTACATATTTTTTTCTGAATCGGGGAAGCTCACAACAGTTGCAATAACCTATTTTGTTCAGTAATGGATTAAATATAATTGTTCACCAATCTTAACCATATTATTCGAAACCCCCGGTAGAAAAAAACCCATTGTTTAATAATGTATGGCAGAATCCTGCTGCCAGGGAGCCCACTAATATTGCCCAGAGGATATGCGCAGGAGCTTAAGCATAATCATTGGGTCTTAGTGTCTGCTTAGCCAAATTATAGAGTTGACTAAACAAAGCGTTGACCAATGCTGTAAGAAAAACACAGTTTTAGTAGCCACGTTACCCATTAATTCTCCATGTTATCAGGGAATTATCCTTTTTTAAACAAAACGGATTAAATTACGTGTAATTTTTACGTTTTTCATTCACGAAGTTTAATGAAGTTTCGAATCATGTAAAGATAGTGAGCAATATAATTTTGGTCCGAACAGATTTAGTACAAATCAGTAAGGAAGCTGAATGCCTTTTAAACAATGTAATTTATCTACTAAGAACCCGCTAGAAAATACCCAGTCGGTGAACAATTAGTAAAATATATTGATGAGGTTACTGACTGTACAGATCATGAGCACCTATAAATCACAATACTAACAAACAAGAATGATTGGCAGACATTGCCACAGAAATATCGCCGTAACCGTTGGATTTTCGCCCTGTTTAGCTACAATACCCAAAAGAAATGTAGGAAGAACAATGAGCACTAAAATTTGTTTATGGACAAAATAAAAGAGTTCGCGACTTCCTTTCATTGCCTTATAATGATTGGCGTTCGAAGACCAACTCCACTTCATTTAGCATATTCCCTCGATTCGCTCTGCTTAAGCAACACAAATTAATTCTACAGCGTTATTGTCATGTAAATTCGAACCCGGTGGACATTAAATGATCAAAACATCTTACATTCTTGCTATTTAACCAGTTTTGCCTGTCGCTCTGCTCTTCCTTACCAGGTATGGCAATCTATTCCATTTACCAGCCAAGATTTTGAGCTTTAAGCAAAGTGCACCACCTGTCAGTTTTTACCCATTTTCTGTGGTGTAAAGGGAGGACATGGGTAATGGATCATTTATTTTAAGTAAACGACTTATGAGACCCCCGTTAAGATGGGCGTAAAGTGAGAGCAAATAACGGCTGAGGAAATGTTAATATGATTGGCACTTAATAAAAGCATTAAAAGAGTCGGAGCAGAAATGATGGATTCATGTGAGGACAGCAAAAGTGAGCGAGGTGTGGACCGCAAAGGGAGAACGAATGCGACTTACGAAGACAGATGAAGAGCAAGAAAAATCTAAGTAGGAGTGTGAGGCACATTTTCCTCTTGTCGAGTAAGAAGGGAGCCGTACTTACTATGGAGGCTTCAAACTCGAACGCGCTTATAGGTGGGAAGAAAAGAGAGCTTCAGAATCTGAGTTTCAAAGACGTCAACCGACTAGGGTCCTGCGCATCTGCACCATTTTATGCTATCTGCTGAACAGGATGAAAAGCCCATTTTAGGTTGCACTAAGTTCTGATGGGCTGATTTGGTCTGACGAATAAGATGGCAGCTGGGATAGCCTTAATGGAAGGAAGGAAAAAGGTCTGAGATTAGTTCTTGCTAACCTATCAGAGCACAGTCTAGCTTGCGTGCTTAGCATAATTCAATCGGGTGCAGTCCGGCCTAGTCTAGCTCAAGCCACAATGCTACATTGCTTCCAAAGTGAAAAAGGTAACTTATAATGATATCAAGCAAGCTATTACAGTTTATCATGTCTAAAAGTGCTGCTACTGTTGCAGATTTGACAACTATTGATAGTTGTCCTAGACAAAATTATGGCGATTCAACTTTATCGGTAGTGACAGAGTAAAATAATTGCTAAACTCTTTTCCAGACGCTAATGGGAGCATTCATTTTTCCTTATCTAGCTGTGTAGCAGAATTTATGGCTTAGGCGGGAAGAATTTTGGCTTCACTAAACAACGTACTTGATTCCAACGTCTATATTTGTCCCTTGAGAGGTCGATTAGTCTGAGCAATCAGTTGAGGCGCTGGCAAAGTGACATGCGGGACTGAAGGGGGTGAAGTAAATTGAGAATTAAGTAAAGAATAAGAAAGAGACCGAAGGCGAAGACGAATCTAAGCCTAGGGATAGTGCTGATGATGAACATTCCGGCGGGAACAATGAAGAAACGGGAAAGAAATGTAGACAATAAAAGAAATTGAAATGTATGAGTGAGCATATCTCACAGTTAGGTATGCGACCAAGTTCTTCACAGGCATCATGCATGTGAGCCGACCAGTGGCACGTGTTCCATGACTTCGTGATACGCCTTGATGTTGGCTTGAACAGCATTCCATGCAACTGATTCCACAGAATCACCTGAACTTGGGTTTCTATTCCAAATGTAATAGCGCACATCAGTGGATGAAAGGCATGAAATTGAGAAGATTTATTAATTGTAATGCCTGCTGACTGATTCGAGGAAGTGTAAGGAATTAGACCTCGTTAACGTAGTTGAGGTCTTCAACCGATGCAGTTGCGGTTTCAGGTTCGTGGCTGCTGTTCAAAAACGACGTTAAACCACATACTTTACTGTTGTTACAGTCGTCCAGTCCAACCCTGAATCGAGGAGGTTTATCTAGCTGCCCTCAACTGAGTCATTATAAGCAAAAGCGCATGCCTTAAGCAAGTCCTTTACTTCCCAAGAGGACTTTCCGGCGTAATTTATAACATTTCATTACGATCGTTGTAGCGGTTGAGTTTTGCAATATTTCCCTTATAGCTATTTTAAATATCCATTTAATAGATAAAGCAAAGAATGGTCGATGGATTATCGTCGAGTAGACCTCAGCAAATCATTGAGTTTCCCCTTTTGCAAAGTGCACACTCTCTTTAGTTATTATCCCTAAGTTATTGGAAGTGCATTAGAATTTCAGGCACTTTAGTTCACTTTGGTTCAATGTCATTGAATTTGCTAATTTAATGAAGTGCATGCACTGCCCTATTTATTACCCCATACAGATAAAATTGAGTGGCACTAGACCTTTAGTGTCATGGTCAGGTATCTATACTCTCATGAGCAGTCTCAGTAAAAAACCTGAGATAACCAGAATAATGGAAGCGCGGCCGCCTATTATTGGTCCTATGAGGGTCGTACTGACTGATATCTTCCTAAGCTAATGGTGTTTTGATGCATGTGAGGCGTTTGCTCTATGATTTGTAAATTTTGGGTGCATCCCCCTCCACCTGCCTAGCTGTATTCTCTACTATGCAGCTACCACCTCCTTGTATGTAGCTTTTGCAAACTCTACATTATGCGCTGATGGCTTTTGGCATTATCCTCATTAAGGGGAAGATGATAGATCATGGATCCACACGGGATGGTCACCTGAGAGAAACTGACAGACGATTGGCACTAGAAGGCGATGAATATAAAGACTTTTTTTAATACTTGAAGCTTGAAAGATCTTATAATGGGTTCGTTTTGAGTCCTTCTTACCTGACTTTCTTACTATTCGTCTATAACTACACATACTTCCTTTTTTCGCAGTATAAACAATCCGCTCTTATTTGTGATTATACTTCTATACAGTTTATAAGCAGTTGGATGCAATTACTGGCGAGAGACGGATGTGGGAAAATTCTTACAAATAATCTCTGTCATAGATGAAAGCTTCTGATCTCAAAGGTTCTTTCCCTTCTTTTTCAACCACTGATTGATAATAGTTTCTAGACAAAATAAACGGCTTTGGAAAAAATGTGAGCCTCTTAAGATCAGTGCATCATGCACCTCCTAAACCTGTATTAGATACAACGGACCTCTATGAAATCCACGATTTGGCGTAACCTGACTATTATTCTGCAGAAGTATGCTATGATACTAACAGGAGACCTGCAATTTGACAGCATGCAGTTGCATTCCATGCTAAATGGTATAAACCCGTTGGCAGTAATGCCTTATCAATCCCTTTGTTAACAAGACGCAAGCGATTTAGTTGGCCCAAACGTAAAATCTGATCAATTTTTGGATGAGAGCACCTCGTACGTAGAAAACGCCTTCATAAGTCCGAAATTATCCTGAATATATTTGTGCTTTGAGAGATTGGCGAAAAAAATCACCCATCAAAGGTCCTTTCGAGCAAGTATATGGTACTGGCGAGATCCTTACACAAAAAGTCATTAGATCAAATATAATTTTTCTTTGATACTTGTGTCCTGTCAACAGTCGAATTTGAAGCACTCTAGGACGTGCGCACTAGCCAAATACTCGCTTTACAAAGGCATCCGAGTTTATGATGCAAAGATTTCGTCGTATTCCTACTTTCCTTGGAAGCCGAATAATTCAGTTATTGGATGGACCTGCAACGCAGACCTCGATTTCATTACCTGCTAAACAACTGCACCCATTTATAAAGGGCACCTGGGGGAGATCATGGACGTCTGGACTCAAAAAATTAGTGCTTTTGACCTTGATCTTGCACGTAGCCTAGCAGAGAGTAGATATCCATCATCAGTGAAAATGCTTAAACTGGAATGGGCTCACGCCGATGATTGTGAAAATTTTCGCCACACTTTAGGTTACAAATTCCCCGTCTAAAAACCAGGCATCGAAGCTACTTTACCGCACTAGGTCTCGCTAGACCGCCATTCACGCCTCATTGTTTTCTTCTAAGTGCCTCGAGTAGACGTTGATTCGTGTCATAAGTTCTGTAGCTTATCCCGTCAAGGTAACAGATTCCTTTCTTCTAATCTTTGTCCTTTCGACCAACATCGATAGATTCTCTAGAACTGTCGATAAACGACTTCTTATTTCCATCCACCTATTTCTCTCATACCCTTCCGCCCCCTTTTATTTGGTGGTAATCAAAAGCGTGTAGTGACTCAAGACCAACTTTATTTAGGAGAGTTCTTAGGAAGAGATACAACGGTCGCAGTTAATCATTTAGCATACCATGCACGACAAAATGGTGAAGCAGCGCAGATCCGTTGGCCATTCCGCAAGGTAAGTTGGCATGAAATCAAATGAGAGCAAGTAGTCATTGACGAGGGAAGATAATTTGCGGATTTGGAAAGCATCGAAGCCTTTTGATACCACAGTCATAGACACATCTATATTCTGCCGGAAGACGGGGAAACCTAGCTGGCATGAGAACATCCCCGCTCACGTCATCTTCGTCAAGTTCATTTATCGCCTCCCTCTCAACCATGTTCATGACTAGTTCTTTACCCTCTGGAAGGTCTGACAAGTCGGAATGGTCTGTCTTTGGCCTCAGCACAGCCTTGCCAATCGTTAATGCCGCAGTAAAGTTGGAGTGTGATGTAAATGCGAAGAGAATAAACATAAGGACTAGAGTCGGTAGTGAATACATGCTGTATAACTGCAGAACCGGCACCGATCGTGTGAGGATTGCTTTGCGCATTCTCTACGCGGTGCTATATAGGCATCTCGTTAGGTTTGTTTACCGTTCGGCATCAATGTTTACTTTAAAACGGGGGCGGATGCACGGATCAGTATATCCTCCCACCACTTGGCTAATCATGCAATCCATTCGTAACGTAATGCTTTGCCAACGAAGGAAGCCTTATTAGAACAGGCCTAGATAGCTTACGTTTGTTACTCCGAGCTAATACCGCACAACACATTGCATTTCAAGATTCCGAGTGTAGTATTCTGGGTACTTACCAGGGCCCCTCTCTCAAAACATGGCGTAAAAAGGCATTATCCCACACCAACTCAAGTTTCTTGACCTCTAAAGTAGCGTGTGGCATTAAATCTTTAAGTTTAAGTGGATAATTACGCTTGAGCCTATCAGGACAGCGGTCAATGCTCTTAACCTTAGCTATGTTTAGAGTCATGTTTCCCTCTTCGCATCTTATAAAGCAAAATGATATAGAATTTCCAGCCATACTCATGGTAGAAATAACAATGCTTAAATTGGAGCTGGTAAAATGTTAGAGCAGCTGATGCTATTCCATTTCACATCTCCCAACACTTCTATATATTTTGCAGAATTTTGGGTGTGTGATGTGTAGCGGCGCTCGTGTGCTGATGAGTGAGCTCCTCATAGTTGACAATGTAGCGAACGCTGGGATTTTAACAATTCTGCACTGCTTAATCACTAGGTTTATGCATTAACAATATTGGCCCTTAAATTGCGTACTTAGCCCCACGAAATGGCGAGACTACCCCTATGCAGGGTACCTACAACCCACACCAATTTTCGGACAAGTAAGCCATTCACGTTTGCGTACAATTAGGGTTTGTACTGGGTGAATTATTATTTCACATCACATTCTGTTATTGCATCATCATTTATGAACACACTAAGAACTAAAGCGCTAGTGTATTTTGTGCACAGCTTAAAATGTCCAGTAAGGTACTGTTACTATAAAACACTTATAAACCATTTAGTTTAGCTATTTTTCAATTTAATATTTACTTGGATTATTGCAATAAAATACGGGTTATGTGCTTAAAAGGTAAACTAAGGTGGTTAATATAGGATAACACCTAAAAATATTGGTTTGATTTCTGATATTGAGTTAGCCATAAGTATCTAATGTACCTATCAATCAGGCTAAAGCTTTATCTTTAGCTTTGCTGAATTGCGCACATGAAGGGGCTCTAAAATTGGGCAGTACTATCATCCCTTTTGCGGATGCAACCAACTTTCCCCATCTAGCATAAGGTGCTTCATTGATCCGCCTGCATCAGTTCGAGCTGTTTGACATTGCCGAAACTAGAAAATTTGCAATAGTTCTATCAATCAGGTCTAAAACAACTCAGAACAAATAATCCTCCAGGGAGATTTATTCTGCGTTGCTACTTTAGTTGCCGTGCTGCGTATTGCGATCTACTCAGAAGCGGAAGTAGTGTCGGCGTCTGCTCGAGAATTGACATGGAGGAAGGAGCACTGATATTCTGTCTATCTATCTAGCAGTTGATTAATTGGTAGCTGCTATACACACGTGCACAGTGTACATCATTATTATTTATCTAAATAATGTACTTATTTGCAACTTCCTCTTTACAAATAAAGTTAATTAATGACCGTATATTTATCGATTAGAACATTTATGCATTTACGATGACGTAGAGTCGCGAGCCTCTGCATTGTACGCGAGTCTCCCTCACGCCTATTAATACGAACCTATATTTATTTATTTGCATTTGTGCATGCGCGTTCATGTCGGTACATTTATGCCTGCCTTAACTCTGTTAAGAAATGACGTTGACAACTAAAATACTGACGATGTGTGCAGAATGGATAGAAATTGGAGGAATGTTTTAATGTTTGAGAGGATAAAATGTAAGCGTTTATTAGCTGATACGAGGGCAGCTTCGACGCACAAATAACTGTCGCCACATCCTCCTCCTCTGTCCACTTTCCTCGAGCCAATGAGAAGATGCCTGGTACAGCTGTACGTGTTGTGATTCGTTGACGCGTGAGCCACCGCGTGCGAGACGAACTTGTGTTGTGTTTCACTAACGAGGAGGTGAGTGTTATGGTTCCCAAAGCAGTGTAAGGCAAAAGCGCGAAGTAGACGTTGGGGTTGAAAATGTCGAAGACGGAAAAAGCGAATAAGAGGAGGAGGAAGGAGAGCTACGTCATCTACATCTACGAGGTGTTGCGGACACGGACATCTCGTCGAAGGTGATGTCGATAATGAACTCCTTCGTGAACGACTTCCTTAATTTTACACCTAAATCACTACCATAATTATTCATCGCGAAATTGCTTATGAGGATTAATTGATCCGTTCTGCACTTGGGGGCGATGAGGATGCTTCCTTATTAATACCTAGGGCAAACAAAAAACTTTCTTATCATTTTCTAAGCTGCAAAGTTGCTTTAATAAAAATCGAACCAAGCTCTTGCGTTTGGCGCACCTGATCAAATCTGGACTCAGATCCTTTTATACAGATAAGGACATAATACTGCTTCTCTGATAAGGAGAACACTAAAATTGATGCATTTTATTAATTCACTAACCGACTATTGCGTTCTTTCTACTGCTTCCATAAGGTCCTAATTGTACACATTTTGGTTTTCGACCTTCCAGGTACAAAAGTTGGATCTTTCCTCTGCATACTTATGTGGATAGGATATATTCCTTATAAATGAAATGTATTGTTTCGACTCATGCCATTGAGTAGAGTAGATCGCATTAAATTGTTAGAAAGCTTTCAATCAGCAATAACACGACAACCTATCGCGCCTTTCAAATGTCTCATGCCGGTTTGCCTGTATGTTGACGGCGATAATGACATTTAAACGCTAGATGAGATTTAATGCTTATAGTAGAAAAATCACATTTATCCCTCGGTACAGCTTTGAGCGTGTAGAGAAATAGCAATGTTGCACCATTAAATGGTCTATTCTTAAGAACTCCTGCACTTGTACACCACATGGTTCAGTAACTCGGCGCGCAAAGATGTGTGCTTGCTTTGCTTGATTAAGCTATTAAAAGGTAGGTTTGATAGTGATCACGCCAGTGTAGCACCCTAGTTTTCCAAAACATGAAGCTTTCATGGCAAAATTAGACATTTTAAACGCTGCTAAAACGCTGTACTCCGTACACTACGAGTGAGGAGAAATGCCAATAAAATAAAGCCTATTGAGAATTTACTAAAACGGAAAAATAGTCTTGAAGGATAACCATAGCCGAATTTAATTAAAGTGCCAACAAACGTTTATTCTCATTGTTATTACCAGTTGAATTAGACGATAACATAGTCACTCTCGTGTTACAAATAACTTTGACTAAATAACTTTTTGCTTTCGACAACTTGGGTTCTTCTCTTTTCAAGACTGAAAGGCACCAAAGGCTCATTGTATTTTTACCACGGACGTATAAAATTGTTTTAAGGTGCTATAGAACCCCTGTATCTAGTGTTTTCTAGGCCGTGTCCATCAAGTTAAATGATGCAGCTTCATTGATTCCATGCATGTGTCGACTTTGGTCTTGCATAGTGATTGAATTTGGGCATTTGCAGCGATTCATTAAGGAAACAAGCCTCTTGGGAAAATATTGTCAAGGAGGAAACAGCTATACGCTGAGCGAACCCACGAACATGGTAGCCATTTGTAGTAAAGGCTCTTTTGATTAATCAAAGCTCAATGAAATGAACGCAGCCGATCACCTTCCGCCTGGCCCACTGCACCAAACAATGGTTTACTTTCAGGCCTACGCACAACTTGCCAGACATGCAACAAATAAAAGTACTCAAAGCCACCAAAACCATTTACTTCGTTTGTCATCTGTCAGTGAATACACAACTAAAACATTTTTGCACATGCAAAATAAAAGACATAAAAATAACGTACTACTTCACGTGCACAGCTGCCTGATGCTGAATTCTCTGTAACGGAAGTGTGCCCGTAGTTTGTCATCTTTGGGACGAATCAGACTGATGTCTGTGGTTGACAATCAGTCCCTTTGGTCACGCATTACTACCTCTTATTAGACTCAAGTGAATTTGATTAATTTTAAACAGGATGGGTCGGATTGAGATAGTTTTAAGGTAGATGAGTCCCGCTCCAAAGATAGGTCTACTCGAATCGTCATGGACTAGCGATAGATAATGCCACCAGCTTAACTTTAATTGAACCTTTTATTCTCATTTGGACCACTATAACTAGTATCACCGAACCTGACACAAGGTTTTGTGCCGTGCACTATATTACTCGGGATTCGATTCATTGTATTTCTCTGGAAGTGTGTTTAATCAGATGAAATGGAGCGAATCGCTCAGGACGCAAGCTGGTTAGATAAACAGAGCATTGCCTTAATTAGTATAACACCATCGTCACTTGCGAGGGTGAGTGGTGACCATCTGCTTAAATGTATTGGGGCTTTTTTGCTCAATACTTCCAAATGAGTCTATGAATCATTCTGTTTTCGTGAGTGGTGCAGTGCTTAACACTCTATGCCGTGTTAAATCTTAGTTAACTCGACTATAGGAATCCTTTTCATTTGATTTCAGGTATTTCAACGAGAACAGACAAGACCAGATAGGACTTTACAGGAATGTTTGAAGCATGATTAGATTAGGTAAGACGGAACGAACATTAAATAGGCTGCCCTCCTCTGTTCCGTCAGAGGCCTTAATTAGTAAATAGCATCTGTTTGATTGCACCGCATTTTCGTTGCTTCCTAATTCCAAGTTCAACGATAGTTCTCGTTGGTGTTTTAATGAGTGTGGCAACTAGCGTGAAGTCGAATGGCACTTGTTTGTTTTCCTAAGGTTGGTTTCGCTACAGAGGATTGGATTTAATCAAATTGATCATATTTTTAGGACTCTTGATTGAGAGTCGTTCGAGTGGATCGACTTTGAGCATGTACGAGAAAATGGCATAATATCAGCCGCATTCTCGGCATCGTTATAAGCAGGATCAAAATAAATGTCGTCAGCTTTTCTGCATCGCAGACTACTCACAATCTACCTCTGCATACGACATCCACTAAACTTTGCTGTCGCCTAGTGAGCAGACGACAATGGAATCATGACCGAATCATATCCTGCCTACTAGCAATAGTTAAAATTCGCCTGTTGAATCTACTTTAGAATGATATTTGCAAATGGTTTCAATCTTATTTTAAAATTTGATTGGGTTTGGAATCGTAAAATATCCACCAATTTGGCCGCAATAGTGTATCGCATTGCAAAGACGACGTCCGAATCAGTTGGGTTTAACGGTAAGGCCTAAAAGCGCTAACCATTGCCATTTATTTACTAAAAACTGTGAACATTACTCCTTTAGAGCTTCTACCGTGGCCTTACATTTCTGGTGCTACCAATGAATTGGCTGTGTCTATTCTCCCACGTTGAGAAAATTCCAAAGGCAAACCACTATCTGCAAGTTACTTGCTGTTGTTTCAAAGCATGACTACGAAGATTAGCATATCATTATATCAAATTATTCCAAACGAAGTAGTCAGCTGACATTCTATGACTTGCATGCACACTTGGAATGAAATGAAGTTATTATCTATGGTTGTTGGGCAACGTCTACACAGAAACCTCCTTTGTAACAAAATGCAAAGTTCAAACTACAAGCATGGCACATTTAGAGCAGCATCTTAAAAGACCAGTTTGCTTAACCCCATGTCTTATCCCGCTTTACGTCGATGTCAAAAGCGATGAGTTTACCTAAAATTTGCTGTCAAGGCAATCTTAGAAGTTTGCCAAATTAATAAACCAATAATAACCGAAATTTATGATGTATAATAAACATAAATTCGGCAAGTGAGGTCCGCCTTCTCGAAGCACTATAATTGGAATAGCGAGCGATGCGATAAAACTAATTCGCATTAAGTCAAATCTGAAGAACGATTCGCTGTGGTGTAAAGTGTCCTATCACACTACACACCGAACACAGAGAAAGACGAGAAAAAAGTACTTCCTTTCATCACCCGCGACCTCCGTACCCTTCTGAGTTTTGGTGTTTCTAGTGTCAACTTTCGCCTACTCCGAAATAAGAACTTGAACATCACGTCAACGCATGACAAACAGGTGACATGTGAAGCTGGGATTAGACGGGAAGACATTTGAAGTCTCTGTTGTCTTTGAGGGTTTCTTCCAAATATATTAGCTGTTTTTCTCAGGTTGAAGACTATGGCTGGTAATGTTCTATAATCACTCCACCCAGCCTTCGCCACGCATGAAACTGATGTCCTCTGCATGACAGAAAAGCAGTGTCTTAGGTCCCATCGCCCTCGTCCTGGCAGAAGCTCACACTCTTACCTTTCCTTAAAAATAAATCTTTGTTTTCATGCATTGATTTCTCGTATAATGAAGGAAAGAAACTTTAAACTATTACTCCGGCGTTCTTGGAACGAATCGCCGCGATCTACGCCTCACGGCGCTGGTTTTTACCTCAATTACCGACAGGGTGTGTTCTAGCTCACATACTTATCTCATTGCACCATAAAATATAGGCGTAATGCTTCTAATATATTACGCAAACTAGGTTATGTGCTGTTTGGATTTGATTAAAGAAACAGAGCACTTCTTAACCTTGCGTCCTTTCACGTCACTCCCCACTGTCTTCATGCCTTGATGCGATAAACAGAAAATAACTCACAGCAGGCCGAGATTTAAATAGCTTAGTCATTTCCATAAGTGCTAATCAATCGCGACTCAAGAAGGGGATCAAAGACTGAAATCGCACTGCACCATATCAGGATGAGTGAAAGAACTAACTAACCTTTTGCGATCACCGCACGACAATAACTTTACAGCTTAGTTTATTCGGTACTAAAGGAGAATAAAAACACGTCATTGGCTCTACAAGGAGAACTGATACTTTTCTCAGAAGAAATGAGTGCGGAGTTTGCGCGCCAAATTTCAAGACTGCTGATGCAGGAGAGAACCTGAGTACATAGAAGGCAAGGCGAAATCCTGTTAATAAAAACGCGAATTCATACCTGTTTTGATGCAATTTTAGTCGCAAGGCCAGATCAACTTACCCAGTTACTATGACTCTACAAGCAGACTGAAGAAGTAGTCCATCAGTGTGGATTTTTTCAATCAGGGCAGTAGACAGCCCTGAAAGGGAGCAAACATCTCTCCACATTGACTTGATCACACGCATTTCCAATTCATTGGGTAATCATCCCAACGAAATAGGGTGTTGTGCAGCTTTTTAGAACTTAGCAGCCTTTAGCCATCAATAAGTGCAAGAGTTAACTTTCCATTGTGCCCTTTAATCCTGTAGACCTGGAGGCTAAAGAGGAGCCGGAAGCAAACCGTACAAATCACCACCATAGAACGCTGCGACGAAGTGGAGCAGAAATGATGCCATGATTTCCTCTTCGTATCGTAGAGTGTTCCTTACCGGCCTTCAAGCTGTAGGTAAAAAGCACTAAAAATGGCGGGTTTAGCTTTTAAATCAACACAGTGAGAGGAGGTGGGAAAAGCCTTCATCCTCTTACATATGTGTTTTGCTAATTTTGCTATGCAGCTCTTGCACGCGACGAAAGGAAGTACCGCACGCTAATTGGTTTGCCTCCCAAAGTCTGCAGAGCTTCGTGTCACTCACGAAATCACTCTGTTTGTTAGACGGAGCTCATGCCCTTGTGTTGAAGATAAGTGCAGAACTTGTCACGTTGGTGATAGGACTGGCGGAACTACTCCTTCGAAGAACAACACCGATTTGACGTATTCGGAAAAGACCTAGGCTATGCTGTTTGCAGGCGATTGCCATTGTGATTGCAGGCAATAATCTGTCGTTCGACACCGCTGATGGATCTGTGCGTGCCAATATGCAATTTGTAGTTGGCTAAATTAGACAGGAATTTAATAGATCGTTGCAAAGCGCTCACCCACTTCAAGGAATGCCGTTTTACTTTTAAAATGCAGGATAATGTTGATCGGTTTGTGTTTCGTGCCATCATTGAATGCATAACGCTGTCACGCTTCCTATGTGTGTATTGTATGTAGAGACCTTGTTATAACAAATCAATGGAAATGTTGCGAATTCGAAGCCACTGCAGCAAAACAGCATTGCGTCCATCCCTCTTTGGCTGCTCCATCTTCGGAGCCTTGTAGCTTAAACGAGTGTTAGCTCTCCCCCCATCTATTACTGTGCTGTCCACGATGAAGCAAGCGCCCACTTTTACCATGCTCTTACGGTGTCATAAGGTTTATGGGTAGCAGAAAGTTGATAAGTGTTTGTTGTGGCCAGCATTTTTTGACGTGGGGATTTGTGCTACTTGAGTGGGGAAATTAGAGGCTGATTTTTGAGTAGAGTCAGCCACTACTCTAGAGCAAAAGGCCGGTGGTATAGCTGCTTTGATTCAGCAGCAGCAGCAGCAGCAGCAGCAGGGTACCATCCACTGCCTTCGCTGCATTGCGCTCCCAGTTTGCACAAAAATTAGGACTTGAAGTGAAATTGATATGATTGGCTAATGGAATATTGTTAGGATAAATGAAAAGAGCATTTAGTAGAAAAGAGAATTTATTAATGGGGTACTAAAGAATTCTGGATTTTAAAATGGTTTCAATGAGTGACAGTTGTTTCCACTCTCATTCTTTATCAACTAACAGCCAACTTGTATATGTGCACGATCAAATGTGGGAAAAATTTTATTCACTTTGTTTCGTTAGATTAGCCTTGAGCATATATTCTTTGCATATTTCCAAAATAGGTAGGCGGAATGGTCTACAACACTTGACGCAAAAGTGTTTACTCGATTGTAACCTTATAACAACAAACGTCTTTGAATTCATGGAAGCAAAAGTGCTGAAATGGCGCTCGAGAGTAAGCAGTACCATTGATACTTGTTATATATTTTTAATCAAAGCACTTACCTGAACAGCTCGCAACGTATTTTGATGCTTTATTAGTCAGACAAATTTTGTTAACCGTCCTTTTGTACTATCACATGCTTGTTGAATGACCTGCACCTCTAGGTACTTTAATTCCCGTGCATATTCTACCGCTGCCTCACGTGTTTTACGATTCGTAGCATTAAAGCAACTTAAAAGCATGATCTGCGCATGGCATCACTCCAGTAATTAGATGGCTGGAAATGTAACCTTCTTGGATTACATAGCCAAAACTATTGCCCTCATAAGCTGCATTACTAGGTCAAGCAGATTTTTCTGCGTAGAACTGAAGCTATACGAATATGAATATTTTCATGCTTAAAATCTCTATGCTTTGCCTTTGAGCAAAAAAGTTCGTCAAAACCGTAGAGAATAGGCCTAGAAGTAATACGGTTCGTTACTTTATATTGGGTTAAGTTAGGCATTAATCTCGATCCATAAAAGCTGTGGCAAAATAAAGCAAAGACAAAATCTATGGGCCGGCGTGACCATTAATGAAACGCATTGACGTAACAAAAAAGAAAAGCATCTACAGCAACAGTAGAATCGACTGTTACATGCTGTTATGTGTCTTTCCCTGAGTAGATTGTAAAGCTAGGTTCGATCATTGTTTACTTTTGGCGTCTTCATATGTGCATAAAGGCAAATGTTTCCTATTACACTGAAACATCTTAGCCATTTCACTATCATCCTTGTCACGTAAGAGAGACGTTAAAGGCGTTTTCCAAGTGCTTACACTACGATACGCCGAAAATGCGGATATTTGACCATCCCATGTAACTAACCAGAAGAATGGGCTATTAATTTTTGAACAGGCAGTTGCAACTTTACCGTATAGCTGTGGAGACTTAATTCTTTAACGGAAAGAACATTTCGCGATTGTGAGCCTTCACAAAGCTAGTTTGGACTTCGTGGATAGTTACTGCTACATTGTCAAGACTAAAGATAAAAGCAACATGCTGCAGGGGAATGAAAACCACGAGCACTTGAGCATTTCATGTGCTTCTTTATCATATGAGTTATAAATGTCAGAAGGTGCAGCTGAATTTTACTCAGAATCTTTGTTATTATGCGTACTTAACAGATTTTTCATTACAAACCATTTTATTATTATGAACCGATCTTTGACAGGAGGCGCTTACGGTTTTGTGTCACCGAAAATCAAATTACTCTAAGGCCTTTCGAAATTCATACGAACTCACGGTAACAAGGCAGATGAAGGATTGATGCACAGAAGCGCGGAGACTATGCCACTAATCAAAAACATTGTCTACGGAAAATTGTTGAAATGTTAGCAAATTTACGGTCAAATTTCTGTCCCTTAAGTGCGGTATGGATGCTTGCGATCTATTAGTTTGCAACTAAGAAGCTAAGCACACACTAAATCAGGCTGGAGAGAAATGGCGCCAAACTCACAAATATGTGTTCCGGTGAAATTACTGGGAAGTAACTCAAGGGTTGTAAACAGACCGAGACACATACGGCGCACATTGTGATTCCAGTCTATTTTTGAGGTTTAAAAGAAAATACTTGTGCTGCATTTGACATGTGTAAGAATGTAAAGTAAGAATGCTGGAGAAGCTCTGTAACTTTCCCTACCTCTTTGATGCCATAGCACATACCCCAATGTTCTGTAGGTTCTCGAGCAAATCGGATATGGGCCATAAAATTCCACTGAAACGCATGAAACATGCGTGAAAGAAGGTGCCAAATCGTACCCGGACTCCTCTGACTTGACTACTTGGTACATGGATTATCTTTATTTTGGATTAAAAAGGAGTTGCTTCACTCAGAGCATTTCATTAATTAATACCCAGACGCAAGGTCCTCATTCACAAACCCACGCATCTATGCACATGCATGCATTCCTATGCACAGAAATATATTTGCATTGAAAAATTAAAATTCACCTACTATAATGCTCGCGAATAAGTATGCAAAGCCTAAAACGATATCTCTCGTTGATATGGAGCATAGGCTGCAATAGTAAACATCCATTTTGTAAAGAGAAAGGTGAGTTGTGTAAGACACTGGAACAGAATCTACTGTGAATTCAGAAGGTAAGCATGATCACCCCCCTGATCTGTCTCCAATTTTATATGGGCTCGAAACGCAAGACAGCAGTGTTCGTGTGTTTGACCAGCACTTTGAGCAAGGTAGGCATGCATTTAAAGTTCACCACATTTGAATTGCTTGCCTCTTCGTTATGTACTCCGGGCAGTGAGCTATCCTGGGTTAGTTTTCCCTGTAAAGGATGAAATATTTATTATCCAAGATGTTTTGCAACCAAGTTTTGTCATTCTTGACATCAAAGAAAAAAAAATGATGTTTCCCGATATACGAGGCATAAGCATGGAACAAAGATTAGACCCAAAATTTATGTGTATTAGAGATGTGTCTATTTATTTCTGTTTCCCCTTTACTTGTTATTTCTGCCCGACACTATGTTGCGTTGAGAACAGATGCAGCCTGCTGCACGCAGATTTTGGACACTCGACTGACTATGACCACCCATTTATGGACTTCCACCTACCTGACAAGTCCTGCTCCCCGGTAGCTTAATCTTGCGAAGGTCGAGCCTGTTCTAAGACGTTAGGGAGGGTGCATTTCCGCTACTTTACCGGCAAAACGCTTAAAACGTAAAGCATAAAAGTCTCGACTTACACCATGATGCATTAAAGCAGCATTTGGATAAGTGATCTTTCCGGCCGCAACCGCAACGAATATGTATCTATAAGACTATCACCTAGTAGAGTGCCATTAGATCCATTTTTGCCCCCTTGTTCTAATACAGCCAAATGCTCAGCCTCTTTCAGAATTTCTAAAAATAGAGCAAGACTCCTATGATATTGCGCACAAGTCATCAGACTTTTACTGTTCCGCAGTAATACAGTCACTGGCGATGGTAAATTTTGATCCGAATGCGAAAATTAAAGGCCAAGAATAAGAATCACTTTACCTAAGGGAGTAATTTTAACATCTAAACAAGCGCGTTATGTTGCACTGTCTTAATCTGCAGCCCTCATATATGCTTGTGATGGCTCCTGCATTGTAGCCACAGAGCTTTTAGTTCATTGGATGCATAACTGTGTGCCACATCTTAGGCCAGGATGTTAGGAAGTATCAGCTTCATAGCTATATCACCAAACTGTTGCTGGACACGGGACTCTTAATTCGCGTCCTTGTCTCCTTTTGTGTTAAGGTTGTCATTATCGGTCGTGCTCGTCATTAAAACAAAGTGTGGCTTTTGCTTGTCATTATTCTATGGCACCTACCTCATCGATCCTTTTAATGGGACAATGCACTGACTGGTTCCTAAAAATGCTGGCGTTCTGCTAATTAAATACCTGCTAATTGTTGTGGTTACCTTAACCAAAGCCAAATATCTTATCAAACCTCTATATTATTTTAGTTCCAAAATATCTGTTGTGATAGTGTTAATGAATACGAGGAAATGTGAGGGGGCTAACTCAGCCTTGCAGAAGTATGAGGTGGCTTTGGCAACAGAAAAGTGGTAGGTGATCACTGTTACTTTGCATACGCGGTGAAGTGAGTTCTCATAAATGTGCATCTCATCAAGCGGAATTCTCGACTAAACTGAACTCACTGAGTGGATTTCACGATTCAGTTTATGGTGGTAGGAATTATAACTCGACTACCAACCAAAATTTTGCAAATCAACTGGCAAAGTAATCAGCTATGTTATTACTACATTTCCGGTGCATAGAAAAGGTGATTGATCACAATTGCCTCCCTGATTTCATTTAACTGGTGTCGGCACTTTACAATCTCAGAGCAATGGCAGTGGAAGATGACTTCTTTTACTGCACTCTCATTAACGGATGTGCAGCCATGTGCTCGAATGGCAAGGCTGCTTATCTGAAATGTTGACATTAATCATGGCGCAAGCTGTCTATATGTGGTAAGGAGAGAGACCAGGTTTGCTTTAGAAGTGGTAGCACGTGTCGAGTAGCAATTGGCTTCACCTCTTAAGACCACGCTTTCCCGGATTTGCTGTAAATAATTAGTGCTGACTCACTAATTTATGCACTACTATGGAATGTTATAAGGGGGAGGTAGAGAATCTGATGTTGTTACCACTGGTTTTATATAAGACGCAACAGCATGCCAGTGAAGTGTGCGGCCGTTGGTCCTAATGGTCAGCTGCGCTGCAATATTGGAGAGATGCCTATCAAAGTGGCGCTGCGATGGCATGCGATTTGAAGACGAACGGATGGTTGGTCTTATCGAAGTAGTGAGGTGATTTGCGATCCAGAAAATGGGTTAGGGCTGACCTATTCTTCAATAGCTGTGTGTAAGTTTGCATCTGATGCACCAATGAAAGGTTTTACACCGCTAAGGCAGCCAGTTGAAAATGCTGAGTGGTAGCAGTTGCTTACATTATCCTTTGGTTGCGTGAACACGAGACGAATAAGGGTCTCCTAAAAACCATCATCCAATCAAATGCAGAGTAGTGACCGATGGGGCTCGTGGGGTAGTGTCAATCAAGGAAGTGACTCAATGAGTGCGTCTAGGCAATGCATTTTAATGACCGGCTATGGGTAAGTTTTAAGCGGTCAGAGTAGCGTAATACGCCAAAAATTTTTCAAGCTAGCTTTTAGCATAAACACATCAAAAACCTTGCTGCGCCCATTGTATATGCGGAAGAAAACTAAGCCAAGATTAAATCCAGCCCTTGATTTTTGTAAGCAAGTGTCCCACCTGACTTAACCCACCACGCCTGACTAGGCGCGTCAGATGGTTAAGTCTGCTCAAATCACATGCGCCTATCGTCTGTGGTCGTCGGAATGATTTAGATTGAGATTAGTAACTGCTGATGGGAGACTGAAACTGATAAGATTGGCAAAGACTTAGTCGTTTAGAGACGCATGCGCACTATTTTTGTAGGAAAGCAGACATTATTGATCCTACATTTATCAAAGTCCTCAGCCTTTGCCTAACGATGTCACTGCAGAAGGAAATAAAATTGAACTGTTCTATTATTTCATTACATTTCATGATGCATTTGTAAAGGGGCTATGAAGGTTGAATTGTTTAAAGTTGTTTGTAAGGAGGCATGATTAGGTCCAGGCGGCTACTAATGAAGCGCGTATCAATTGCTTGGTACCATCCTCCTTCCCTTAAGCATTGTAATGCTAATTATAGTTCTAGTTTTTAAAGCCTGACATCCCGCTCTGTGTTTCTTGTCTACTCTTCACCCATACCTTTAGTATTTAATCGACATTTTAATTGGCTGCGTTGTAGACCCTCGTGAACAGAAGGAAAGTTCTTAAATGGTATTGCCCGATCTGCGCACAAGAATAAGTTTAGCAGCTAACACAATCTTTTTGTGTATCTGACTTTGGGCGGGTCTCGGCAATCATCCTAATGCGCTGTGTCAAAGCCAGAAGACACTTGTGAATATGGCGCAGCAATGCAATCGCAGAGTTGCGGAGGACTACAAAAATGTATCTTAGTTGCGTTATTTTAGCAATCCTCATGTAATATAGTGAGTGATCGCGAGGCAGCAGCAAATAGCAAGGAGGAGCTTTTAGTGCCTATATCAAGACGAGATACAAGTCTATTTCAGCCTCACAGCGAGCTGTCAGCGAAGCTATCACCTAGGAAGAATATATTGCATTAATAAAGACTTTTAGAAAGCAACTAGAAGTCACGTTTGATTAGCTTTTTTGAAGACAGCAATGAATGTTTAGTCAAATGATTGGAATCCCACTTTTTCTAACGCAACATTGGAGCTTGCAGAGCAAAGGTAACTAACAGGAAGTTTCGTGCTCTAACCTGAACATTAGGCTTCCCAAGTGAGAAATCGTATAGGTTATGAACGTAGTCTTTCTGTGTCTTCTGGTGAAGAAACCATTGGTGTCCCCTTCGCATCAGTAATGTAATAATCTTTATCGTTGTATTAGTGTCGAGATCTGGCTCTGAGCTTATCAGTGCCATATTGGATCGTGTTTTGCCGCATTTTCTGTCGAGTGAATTTAAGGTAATTTAATATAGAGAGTAGGCTAACACACTAGAAAACAAATGTGTAAGGAGCAATTATTTTCTTGCAGCGTATCAAGGCAAATGTTGTCACGTTGACACGGCAGCGCTATGGGACAGTAATATGATCTGGATGCTTATACGTGGTGGGATGGTTGCAGAGAGCTAGTTAGGCTTTAAACTTCTTTATGCTTGTATATCAGTAAATACTATTAAATTTCTCTCTTTTGTTTAGAGTAGAATGCAGTGTTTGCAACACAGTATTGGAGTCATCTACTCACTGGCCCAATGAATCCTTATGTGTAACGAACTCTGGCAATCTAGAGATGAATTTAAGCAAATTTTGCTATCGACTACCTTGACATTTTTGCGAGAAAGAAAGAAAGATTGAAGCAATTTCTTTGCTGGCGCCTACCAGCAGCCCTGATGGGTCAGCAGCCTTATTTACATGCGTCGAGTGCCCCATATTTCAATCGCGCACTTAAATATGCTAATGATCAATCTACTTCTTCAGTGTTGTGATCATGGGCCCCTTAACTAGGCTGAGGAGTGGTTTCTCTGTGTCCATGGTTGCACGGAATTTGCACGGTGGGCTTTGATTATCTTATGGAGTAAGCAAGCAAACAAAAAGAAACAACGCTCAATTTAACTTCACATAGATTAATTTGACTTCTAGTTGCTTTTTTAAATCCAATCCCACCACCCTTTTTACTTCTCTCTCATTGCATGGCTTGGCATTCCTTCTCAACGTTGGGCCTATTGAGATATTCCGAGCATTTAGTTATAAATGATGGTTCGAGCAGCAGAACTGCTCTGTGGATCTGATTCGTGATTTGGTTTGGTGCAGCCTTAAGGTGGGTTGCATATAATCCACCCTATGTTTACACTCATTAGGATCAAATTGTGTGCGAAAATGATGCCATCAAATGAACACTTTTTAGTCCTCTTCATGGTAGAGTGACACAAGCACAACACTACACTTATCTCTATGAGATGCCGTAAACTTTTAAGATCATCTGATTTTTGCACTTTTGCTCCATTTATTTGCTTCTTCATCTCTGAGGACACCACAAAATTAGGTAGTGTATCCGTCTTTCGTTTCGTCGTGACCTTCTCGTCTACACGTAATCAGCAGTAAAAAGGCTCAATTCAGCGGTATTCTCATCAAGCGTATTTTAGTGGTTAGTAAGGCCAGCAAGGTGGCGGTGAAGCTACGCGGATTTTAGTCCATTAAAATGCCTCACTTGCGTACACACTTCTCATCTTCGGTGACCGAGGATGTTTGAGACAGCGTGTAGGGCACTGCTTCTGCACCAACCCTGTGTGTACGCATCTATCAAGGGCTTAGCTTGACTACCACCTCTTTGACTGAATAATTTATCACGTAATTGCTCGTAACTCACCCTTCCAGAGGTAAGGCTCTCTAAAGACTGATGAAATCTCTAAGTTCAGGTGAATGAGGGTTAGAAGGAGATGTTACAGAGATCCGCAGAAAATCCAACGAAATGAGCAGACACTGATGGGGGTGGTCAAAATTATGTAAGGCGATAATTCTTGATCCAAAATAAGAATGTAAGTAGTTCACTTAAGGCGGAAACGCCCGAAAGCAAATGGGATTCGCTCTCTCAAAACCACTTACAAGGGATGCTGTTCAAAGCTTACGGCAGACCGCACTGGGATACACCACGCAACACGCACTACTAATTGATTCACACAAGTCAGATTTGAAAAGGTTAATTACATGACTTACAATGTCAGCATTTGTAAGATTGCAGCCTTTACGTAATCAAATTGGCAATTTGATGCGACAATGAACATAGCTGACGAATGCTAAAGTCGGGCTCTGAGAAGCGGTACTAAAGAAGTGATAAACGTAGATAAAATGACAAAATTATGTGCGCAATTGTTAACGGTTTGCAGGATGTATGGTGGGAGAAAAAAAAATTTAGAACCGTTAAGAATGCGCGGAGAACATAATCAAGATTTGAGATTAGGATTAGACAGTAGAAGGCGGAAGAAGGAAGTGATAGTAATGCGTAGTGTGCAGAAATAAAACATCAGGATTAGCAGAAGGGAAGAAGTGCCGAGAAGCGTTGGCTAGAAAATTTGTGTGCTAAAATCCAGACATTGCAACTAAAAAAGAAGTGGGAGGAAGAAGTTAAGAGCTGGTAAGTCAGAGCCTAAAGAAAATCATTCTCCTTAGAACTATCATAAAAGTCTTAAAATGCAAGCTATTGCGTACAAATTTGCCTTTAATTGGGTCGTCAATGATTAGCTTCAAGATTAAAACAAAGTTTCTATTCGTCTGTTCGTATTTATCCTCAGATTTCGTGGTCATTATTATCAATCGTCCAGGGTTTCAAGATGCAGAAAATCCAAGTGTGTTGATAATCTCTAAGTGGATAAAAGCAACTGACGCACCATGTGGCCCATCTGATCATTCAGAAAATATCCTTGCGCAAGTCAAAGCAAGGAAAATAGACAACATCTAGTCATAGGGATTCCTGCCCTAAATTCTGTACCTTTTACAACATTACACTCCTTCTAGTGGACTCCAAATTAATCCTTCATTTGCATTCTCTGTCCATCATTCTACCGTTTTCTGTTCTGTTTTCATTCTACAAAAGCCTTGGCTTAAAAGTCTTCTTGCTTACAATTTTATGGATTATTTTGCATAGAAAGATATGTCTGGTGCCTCAAAATTACTTTATTTCTAATGATAAATAAATGTCTGCAGCTTGCATTCTTCACGCGAAATTTAGTTTCAATGCTATCGACGGAGATTTGAAGCCATGGGCTGCATCCAAATCAAAGGAGCAAGTTTGGTGATCGAAGACACAAGTCAATCCGAGTAAAGGCAACAAGAAATAAATCATAAGAGGTCAAAACAAGGCAAAATCGTTATTAGGGCTGGGTGTAAGCAGGCTTAGCATTTGACGCTCAAGATTACTACAGTAATTATGCTTACTTGCATATGCAACTCTGCTCCATACGTCGACTGCATAAACTTACTTTCCGCTTCCTTCATCACCGTTCAGTTTGCAGCATTATGCGTAATGGGAACCCTCATAAATCTGTTAATTCTGATGGGGGCTAATATAAGACACTAGTAAGAAGCAGGCAAAGGAGGGTACGAACGCAAGTGGGGAATAACGAGAAAAGAATGCATGCATATACCCAATTATTCAAGGCACAGTCTTTAACAATACAAATGCACCGCTGCAAAAAAAGAAGATGCGAAATATTCAAAAATAGTTTTTCTTCCGATAATATGGCATTTACCCTTAAAAATACTATTACCTCTGACTCTATCCCACAAAACACACAGTCGAGTTATAAAAAGGCGTTTTGGGTTTCGCCGGTTCTATTTCTACGGAATCCGCTACAACTCCCTAATCCGAACTCGGTGAATACCTGGTTATTCACGCCATTCAAGCCGTTCCTTTAAAAGTTTTAACTGAAAAGTACAGATAAACTTTGCGTTTATAACCAATAAAAATCTAATATTCGGAGATCCCACTGACATTTGATGCTCTTTCCTCATCACTTGCTACCCGCCGCCTTTTCATGTGGGACCAAAACATCACACTACTGCCGTGGTGGAGGTCGTTAAAGTGCACCAAGTATTTGACTTGATCCACTCAAAATACACTAGACTTAAGCCATGGCTTATGGTGGCACTCTATGTCGTCTTGCTTAAGGCAACTCGCGACTCCTTGTCCTAGTTACCTTATAGGGAGCGAAATGGCTTACTACATCCCCTCCGCATTTTGATCACCTATAAGTTAGAGAACATGTCCGAAGGGTCACCTCGCTTACCTGTTGATTTCATTAAAAGCCCTTTTACAAGGTTTTGTGCAGATCAGCGTTCCTTTTGATAAAGTGTGTGGCTATAGGTGTACAGTGTGCTCCGCTTCATTCAGAAGCACCATCTTGAGGCTTGCACATTTGGTTCGCGACCACCAGGGTGGACATCGTTCATTTTCAGATACACTTTCTTACGCGCATGTATTTTTGCATATATGTACACGTACATCGGTAAAGATGTGTCTGCAAATAAGTATTTTTTTGCATAGGGATTCTCGCAGGGTTACAAATAAAATAAATTAAGCGAACCAATTCTTGTTCTAACCAAATTATGAAGAATCGTGCATTAAGTGGTCGATCCAAGTGAAATGCACTACAAATTTGGAATTTTATTTTGCACGTTTATCGTGTTTCTGCGATATTAGATCTGCGCTGTTCAATTAGCTCAACACTTTGTAGAACCTTTGAAATGGTCCTCTGACATCAAAGAAGAAAAGACTTGCAAAACCTCTTCATCATTCTTGCCATGTGTCTATTTGGATGACAAAATAACAAAAGTTCTTTTTTCTGGACCTCAGAATAGCGCGAAGCCATAGTTTGTGTTGTCTGCGTGTCATCTCGTTTAAGAAATGTGCTTTTTTTCAAACATACCTTTGGTGGTTTTGAGTTAAAATCCAGTGTTTGCTCTGCTTCCCAGCCGTAAAGTTAGCTTTCTACGCAACTTCTTCTATATTTATTCTTCTTTTTCAATGCCTAATTACTAAGAACATCTAATTTAGAAATGTGCCTCTATTTTGCGGAATGGTCCGCGGAGAACCTAACGTGGAAAACGGCGTCAGACCATATGCAATCACGTCATCTCTATGGGCACTCCTTCGTCTATCAGACATTTTGCAAACGTGTGCTTATGGTAACGCCTTGGTCTCTTCCGCTTTGCAGAATTATTGCGCTGATTATTTGAGCAGAATGTGGCCAAACTCTACTGTGTGAGCAAAATCCTTGTGATTTTAGGGATATTCACGTTAACTTATTGCCTTTCTGCTTAAAGCTGACTGTCCGGTAAGGCAATAGCCTTCGCTTCGAGAGGATCACATGCGTAAATTGTGGCCTGATCGCATGAAATTAATTAAGCGTTGCCTAGTGGATATGATAATGCAATCATCATATCATCACACTGCATCCGTAGATCTGACATTTACGATTCTGACACACTAATATCAAATGAGCGAGTATTTATAAGCTACAAGGTATATAGCGGAATTGTGCACGTAAACATAAGTGCGATGATCGAAAATTTGTCTGTCTGCATTCCAGGGTCTTTCAACGAGCAGCTTGATTTACCACCCACGGATGTACACTCATTTATGTGCTTCGAAAGTGGGCATGCAATCGGTAGAAGATGAGGGTTTTGGATCTACTAATGCTTTTGTTTTACTCTGGTTGGCATCGCACACGAGGACAAACTTTTACTACAATATTAAAAAATTAGTTTAAACATGCAAAACTGAAGCGTATTCCTAAATCAATGCAGCGCAGAGAATAAGGATAGTATGAGAATTCCTAAACTGAATTCAATTTAAATGATTATAAATGCCTACAAAAATAACGTTTGCTTTACTTTTTCTTGGCGGCGTCTCGTACTCTATCATCTTAACCGATTTTACTTAATTCCACTCTTCTTTCGCTTCCTCAGTTGGTTCACATTTTGACACCCAATTCACTATGGCACCCATTTCTCTAGTAGACAGCATACATTTCTAATATCTCTGCCTTTTTAACATTTACTTAGCGTCTTCCTTCTCGTGTGCGTTCTAAATAATCATCGCGCTATGGTGTGACAAGCGCCTCAAAAGCCGGTGAACGGCTGACTTGTACGCACCTGACCCAGTACCTAGTCTTTGTTCATGTGGCGACTAATAAACAGAGATTCATCGCAAACATTAGGAAGAACTGACTATTTTGATGTTTGTAAGATGATTCTAAAAGTCTTCGTGCCCAGCTCAAATAAGTAATGCTGATTTCCTTGTGCCATGTGGCATTGTACATCCTCAGTTCGATTTCAAGCAAAGCAATGCCTTCTTTCCAAATAGCATCTTATTTTCCATAGCCGTGTCTTTATTCTTTGCGCTGTAGTCATTCTTATGCACTATCTATTTTTGCACAATTCGTTTAGCTTTCTTGAATCCTAGTGAAAAATAACCTTCATGCGCGGTATTGACCAGGATAAATAAACGTCAACGTATAATGCAGAATTTTCGTCTTATATTGAGGGTGTCTACCAGTAAGGCTCATGAGTACATGCCCGTGAACGGTTAGTTAGGGATCTTGCTGAATTGCACTGAAACACTAAAAACAGTGTATGCATTGCATCCGCATTTAGCATTTATAGGCTTGTGAAAGTGGACCTAACTGTTGACAAACTGCAGTGCGGCGCGATATTTGCCTTGCCAGGTTAACCACTTACCAAATAATTAGACTCGCAGAGCCCGATTCGTCTGCATAAAAGCTAACACGATTTCTGATTTGCAGCACATTAACAATCCCCTCACAGTGTATGTTCTTGCCCTACTAAGTTGTCAGTTCAGCAGAAAAGAAACATGTATTGTGGTTCAAGGCTTGCTTAAAATGCACGAAATACTTGCTTTAATTTTGACATAAATGATGAGAGAATAGGAAAAATGAGGCTGATTTTGCAAATTTTTTAAATTTTTTTGATGGCGGGGCATTTCAAATAAGCTGCTAAGGCAAGTGCTCTAGTTGATAAACCTCAATGGCAAATCATCTAAAAAGTCGCCCATCTATGGAACGTGATTCTGTCGCACAGTTTACTCAGTTAGATATCCAACATTTTTGCTTCTTCATATCGCATTTGCAAGTTGACGTAATTTCTAATGTAATAACTTAGAAGCCATAAAGAACAGAGGGGTTGATGGTGCGTACCGGTGTCTCGTAAATAGATTTCCCTTTTGGGTTCTAAACGGAATCAAAGCTTGTTGCTAATCCAATCACATTCATCAATGATGCATTAAAATTCTACAAAACATTGTACTTAATGGCTTCTTTTATCAAGCGTGCAACCTTTTTACACAGGTTTAAGTACCACCCGCAGCATTATCCATAAACTTAGTGGACCATTGAAGTGACTCTTAAACTTCGGGTTCAAATGAGCACCAAAATATTTTTGCTTCGGGATCTTATGGCACTGGGCATGACATCATTGCATTCGCGCGTTAGTTCATTCTATGTATTCCCGTATTTTTACTTATACCCATTTACCCATCCATTCATGTCCTTGACCATACATCATATTGTACGTTTACATTAGTAAGCGGAGCAGGCCAATATCCAACACGTACACTTTAGCACACCTTTGTAGGAAAACAGCCAAGCCTAACCATCCCAACACAGACCATGAGAATCGACATCAGTAAACTTTTCACAATTTTAACTGTGCATCCAATTGCCAAATTTGGTTACACGTTAATTATAAGGGGAGTCGAATCATATATATAGTGATATCAAATTTTTAATCAACGTTGTTGCCGAAATATCATTGTTGCCTCATCAATATTGCGTCGAATGCAGTTGTGGGCTGGATTATTCGATTTGCAAAAACAAATATAATGACTTGTTTAGTGATGCCTCTTACCTCACTTCGTTGTGTATTTCTACCTTGAAGTTAATTCTCGAAAGTCTATGCCTGTGTTGTGGCTACTTTCAGCCCTCGTATTGATAAAAATGGCCCCCAAGAAACCTCCCATGACTGCCGGTGATAAGAACTCTTTCCTTGCCAAATGTGATGAAAGTGCAATCAGACACCCTGAACTAGTGTGTGCCCCCAAGACGAAATTGAGTAATCTGGAAAACGCGGCTAGCTGTGTGTTGTTATGTTTCGACTTTTGACGGGATCTTCGTAGACATTCAATTCTCCTTTTCTTCACCTATAATTCCCACTGGAAACTCAACATCTGCTATTCCGCGTTAGAAATCGTGATTGACTTCAAAACTGCCTGAGCCGCTGCGTGCAAAATCGCACTATTTGTATTGTTTTCTAAATTTGCCCTTCTTCTTTTTGAGTTTTGACTTCTTAAAAATGAATTATTTAGTCTTCCCTAGCTTAGTACTCGGTTTTCACCACATTTTCCCTTCCACAGATTAATCACGTTTTGTAATATGGTGGCATTAATGCAGTGCTAAAAATACCTATTCTTGACACCTTTACTTGGCTTAGTCAGATTACCAATCCTATAACTTTAACCGGTGCATTGATCTCTCCAACCGGTCAGGCCAAAATGTGGCAGTTTTTGGGATAACCGGTCAAATTTTTATTTTACGGTGTAGACTGTAGATATTTTGTTCAACCTTATCGCTACTTAGGTAGAAATGTGCATCTCTAGTGCGCTTATTCGATCACATATGCCACTTGAGGGGGTCTTCCTTAGTTTAACAGGTAAAGCAGACTTCTTATTAAGTAGGACGTAGGACAAAATGACAAAATGAAACTTGCCATCAATGAGGCGTGAGACGGATATTGATCAGTAAGGTAGCCGTGTATCGCCCTTCCTTCTCCCACTTTTCGCGATGAGAATCCAGTCAATCGTGTTTGGGGTCAATTTAATTCATAAACTTGTAAGAGCTCTTCCTTAACATTCACACAAAAGGATTTATTCCAACTATTACTTTATTATTTTAGTTGTTTCATGGCAGTGAGATTGCGCTATGTTACATTCTATATGCCCTAGTTGTGCAGTTAATAGCAATCGCTACTCCCCTTGTACCTCAGGTAAGAAGCATTCCTCGCGTATTTCTAAAACCGATGCCCTTACCAATAGGAACAAGATCTTGATGCAGACGCACTCCTTGTTATGGTGGTAGCATATATATAAGCCTGGCGCTTGCTCATACTTTTTATGAGAGCACTTACTGCAATTCCAAAAGGTAGTGGTGCTTTTCGTAAGGCAGCTTGAGCAGTTGAACAATTGTTACCTCCGACTCACTTAAGAAAAACGTCGTTTAAATTCTTAGGGAGTAGTATCGACTCGATCCCGCAAACCTGGTTCACAGCCATTTGAAATGATTTTTTCGATAATACGATTGTTTTCTCTGTGATATTACTATTCAATGCTCCAGCTGTCCTAACAGTATAATTTTTGGAAGGCTATTTAAAACATGGAGGAACTATGTGGCTCAAATTTAACCCTGCTCTTTCTGCCAATTTGATTTCTGGCAAATGTACCTATGTTTTGAGCTGCCAAACCACATTTTAACCAAAGATATAAGTCGTTTTCTGCAAATTAGACACTCATTAAAGACTTTTGAACAATTACATAGTTCTTTTAGCTCAGCTTTACTTACAAAATGGATTTCTTCTCACAATTTCAGCCTAAAGGTTACGCAGGCTAGACATTCAGTAGTAATTTTTGTCAAGATGTTAGTAGCGGCAGCTTCCAAGCCCTGGCCCGTTTAGACCGAGGTCTTAATAGTCTATTAGATTTCTTGAATTTCCCGGCAAATATATCTAAAAAACATTGATCTGTGCTCTGAATGGGCAAGACGTCAAGAGACTCATTTTGTTTTAGACAGTTTAATCCTTCAATGAAAAATCATTTCGAGGGTTCCATGTTTTTTGAACTTGGTTGAAATTTTATAGCAATTGGCTAGGAATTTTACATGCCTTAATGGCAATGAAGTTTGATTATCAAAAGAGGATCCTTGTGGTTTATTTCTTAGGATGGATTTGTTCTGACCGCCTTCAGATTCGAGAACCGCAACTAGAATGTTGACATTTTCAAGGAAAAGCATAACATGCTGAATACAGGCGCTCATTCTTTTTACAACTTAGATCCTTCACGAGCATGATTATCGAACATGTTATTCGCTCTGTATGAAGAGTTTGTTTGGCCTATTTTCCTCGAAAATTTTGAGATCGTGTTGATGGTTTAAGTTTGCGACGTTAGGATCTGGGAAAATAAACTGCAAATTTTGTAGTTTAATGAGATGATTTAAAACATCTTAAGGTGTTGGAAGCTTAAAATAATTTTAGCAGTTTGCAAAACAAATCTAAATTAACCATTTTCTCAGTGAATACCTTGAAGG
Source organism: Taenia hydatigena (assembly GCA_036345935.2). Taxonomy (NCBI): domain Eukaryota; kingdom Metazoa; phylum Platyhelminthes; class Cestoda; order Cyclophyllidea; family Taeniidae; genus Taenia; species Taenia hydatigena. The sequence goes on along the minus strand of JADWOT020000004.1, from coordinate 12,204,707 downwards.
CGATGCCAAAATATTTTTTGGTAGATTGGTATAAATTCTGAGGCACAAGAAAAATTGCGAAATGAACCAAATGGTTCTATATTAGCCTTAGGTGTTGCACAGAATGTAAGCGACAAGCCATTTCCAAGCATTAAGATGACTGATCTATCAGCATGACTAAATGATTATTTGGTGGCGCACATCATATCCTTGGAATCGCCTTGTGTTGTCGAATTTATGTGACTTTTATCATCTCATACTACCGTCTGTTAGACATGCCACACATTCCACGAGTTCTTGGACAACATTTTCTTATTCCGATCCATATGCAGTGAATCCTTTTTTGCCTTCTTTAAGGTGGATCTATGTGAGGGCAACGTCCACACCGTAGTCAGCGGTCTCGTACCACACGCGCCTATCGAGGGGATGTAGGGATTAGCGGGTATCTCGATGTGCAATTTCAAGCCTGTCAAGATGCGTAGTATCGAGTCGCAGGGTACGATGGCGTGTGCCACTGACGCTAGTGATCGAGTGAAACCTCTAGTTATTAGAAATTCGATAGAATTTACGCTAAGTGACAGGGTCTACGTGCATGGCTGCCCTAGTTAATTAATATCCGCATTCTGTTAAAAGCCTTGGGCATGCTGTTTTTGATTTAGTTACAATTCTTTCAAAGTAGAAATCTATATTGGAAACTACTAGAACTGTGTCGAATCGCCAATGACCTCCTAACCTTGAAGCTGCATTGATATTCGTTTTCAAGCAATGGCTCAGCATTCAAGGGGTCTCAAAATATTGTGGAACTTAAAACGGGCGTCCAGACTGCTCTTTTTTAGTAGACATAATTCACAATGGGTTTTTTGGAAAATCTTGAAGCTGATTGCTTTGATGGGATGGTGAGCGAATGATTCTGCAGAATTTCTTGGTTCTTTTGGTGCTTAAGAATCGATCGATCTAGGAAGTGCCATTAGAGAAGGAGCTACATGGCAACCTCATCTTCGGTTTATTCTAAGACTACATTGAAAATGACCGGTGGTAATTGTGCGTGTTATAGGGTAAACTCCTATTACATGTTTCGTCATCCGCATATACTCCGTTTTCTTTACTATTCAATCCCTCAAAACTTGGATTTTCGAAAGCCTCGTTTTGCGGGGATTAGAGGCACACAGCCCTTGCCATCAATAGTTGATTGTGCGTATGAAGCTATTTGCCGCTCGATTTTTAACCAAATAAATGAAAAACTTTCAAAGACATATTATAAATTAGCGGGCATGACACACACTCATTGCTAACTGATGAAGACGTAAAGCGGTCCATCCGTAGCATTCGGATCAGCGCTGACTCGGTAAATGTTGGCAAACCAAGCCCATTAGTCTGTAAAATTTAGCAGTCAGGAAAACTAAATGAAACGACCCAGGATGTTAGGAACTCAGACAGGAAAAAGAAAACTTTTAGAGACTTTTACCAGGAACGTTTGCCAATGCTGCAGACGTCCACCGCAATTTAAAAAGCATGGCATTTCCGTGACCGCGAGGAACATCTACCACCTAGATCATCGCAATGCAAAGTGATGATGCATCATCGTCGTTTCATGCATTATTACACGTCGTGACTTCAATAAATTCGAAGCCACGGTCTTCGTTAAGGGCAATGAATGATAATGTGCTCGTGCATGAGAACTTCACTTTACTTAGGTATCTTAGCTTATGTGACTTCCTTCACGCCTTTCTTTAAGCCGAGCCGAGTGCTCAACCTCATCACAAAAGAAATTATGGGAACAAGGGATGCTTGACATGCACGCAAACAGCGCACAAATGGTCACCTACAAGGATGCACCCTGGAAGCTGAAGAACAGCTCTGATGCTGCCAGCAAGTTTCCCAATGTGATGAATGCACTGGCTCCCTAGGCAGAGTAAGTGATTCAATGCGTTCCTGTGTTCCCTTAGTTATTCATATTAAGTAAAGCCAGCTTTGTGCTCAGTGCTTGCGTCTCCATCTCGTAGTAGGTAGCATACAGAGATTTTGATGCGAATCGACACAATGCACCAAAGAAAGACCAGTGATGGAGTCAATTTTGGTTCGAAATGGTGAATGTTTGCAGTGACTTAAAAATGGATAGACAAAGGGTCTTTTTCCCACAATGTTTCCCAACAAGATATAAGCTTTCTTGCTATGGCGTGCCCATAGCAAGTGAATCGGCTTGAGAAGTGACGAACCACAGGACTGTAGATGTACACTAAAGGGAAGAAAGAAATTTAGATTTTTTCCTTACGTGACTGTACAGTGGAGAGCGCACCACAATTCAGTGGCTCTTGGTCGGCGACTTTGATTCATAACGCGGTATCAGCATGAATATCTTATTATTATTATGCTTTAGCTCAGTGACAGCTTTAATGACGTAAGTCAGTGAATGCAATTGGCTTAAATCGCGTGCAAGTCATTCGTTAACAAAACAATCGTTTTTGTAGAATCAATGGCTCTAGAAGCATCTGTCTCTTTGCTTTACATGGCATCGCAAGTAGAGTGATTGCATCAAATCTTACACAAGGGATAAAATCACGCATTCGTATTAAAATTGGCACAAGGGTTAATAAGCACTCGGATTTAAGCCAAATGAAATCATTTGAAAACAAATTTTATTGAGCAGACAGCACTTCTATCCTTTCGTCATCCTCCTCTTTGTAAAACGCAAGCGCATGTTATGGCGCATGAGGATAAGACTCCCGTTCGACTGC
>JADWOT020000004.1:12115422-12201893 GCA_036345935.2 Taenia hydatigena | reverse complement strand
GTACACCTATAGCCACACATTTTATCAAAAGGAACGCTGATCTGCACAAAACCTTGTAAAAGGGCTTTTAATGAAATCAACAGGTAAGCGAGGTGACCCTTCGGACATGTTCTCTAACTTATAGGTGATCAAAATGCGGAGGGGATGTAGTAAGCCATTTCGCTCCCTATAAGGTAACTAGGGCAAGGAGTCGCGAGTTGCCTTAAGCAAGACGACATAGAGTGCCACCATAAGCCATGGCTTAAGTCTAGTGTATTTTGAGTGGATCAAGTCAAATACTTGGTGCACTTTAACGACCTCCACCACGGCAGTAGTGTGATGTTTTGGTCCCACATGAAAAGGCGGCGGGTAGCAAGTGATGAGGAAAGAGCATCAAATGTCAGTGGGATCTCCGAATATTAGATTTTTATTGGTTATAAACGCAAAGTTTATCTGTACTTTTCAGTTAAAACTTTTAAAGGAACGGCTTGAATGGCGTGAATAACCAGGTATTCACCGAGTTCGGATTAGGGAGTTGTAGCGGATTCCGTAGAAATAGAACCGGCGAAACCCAAAACGCCTTTTTATAACTCGACTGTGTGTTTTGTGGGATAGAGTCAGAGGTAATGGTATTTTTAAGGGTAAATGCCATATTATCGGAAGAAAAACTATTTTTGAATATTTCGCATCTTCTTTTTTTGCAGCGGTGCATTTGTATTGTTAAAGACTGTGCCTTGAATAATTGGGTATATGCATGCATTCTTTTCTCGTTATTCCCCACTTGCGTTCGTACCCTCCTTTGCCTGCTTCTTACTAGTGTCTTATATTAGCCCCCATCAGAATTAACAGATTTATGAGGGTTCCCATTACGCATAATGCTGCAAACTGAACGGTGATGAAGGAAGCGGAAAGTAAGTTTATGCAGTCGACGTATGGAGCAGAGTTGCATATGCAAGTAAGCATAATTACTGTAGTAATCTTGAGCGTCAAATGCTAAGCCTGCTTACACCCAGCCCTAATAACGATTTTGCCTTGTTTTGACCTCTTATGATTTATTTCTTGTTGCCTTTACTCGGATTGACTTGTGTCTTCGATCACCAAACTTGCTCCTTTGATTTGGATGCAGCCCATGGCTTCAAATCTCCGTCGATAGCATTGAAACTAAATTTCGCGTGAAGAATGCAAGCTGCAGACATTTATTTATCATTAGAAATAAAGTAATTTTGAGGCACCAGACATATCTTTCTATGCAAAATAATCCATAAAATTGTAAGCAAGAAGACTTTTAAGCCAAGGCTTTTGTAGAATGAAAACAGAACAGAAAACGGTAGAATGATGGACAGAGAATGCAAATGAAGGATTAATTTGGAGTCCACTAGAAGGAGTGTAATGTTGTAAAAGGTACAGAATTTAGGGCAGGAATCCCTATGACTAGATGTTGTCTATTTTCCTTGCTTTGACTTGCGCAAGGATATTTTCTGAATGATCAGATGGGCCACATGGTGCGTCAGTTGCTTTTATCCACTTATAGATTATCAACACACTTGGATTTTCTGCATCTTGAAACCCTGGACGATTGATAATAATGACCACGAAATCTGAGGATAAATACGAACAGACGAATAGAAACTTTGTTTTAATCTTGAAGCTAATCATTGACAACCCAATTAAAGGCAAATTTGTACGCAATAGCTTGCATTTTAAGACTTTTATGATAGTTCTGAGGAGAATGATTTTCTTTGGGCTCTGACTTACCAGCTCTTAACTTCTTCCTCCCACTTCTTTTTTAGTTGCAATGTCTGGATTTTAGCACACAAATTTTCTAGCCAATGCTTCTCGGCACTTCTTCCCTTCTGCTAATCCTGATGTTTTATTTCTGCACATTACGCATTACTATCACTTCCTTCTTCCGCCTTCTACTGTCTAATCCTAATCTCAAATCTTGATTATGTTCTCCGCGCATTCTTAACGGTTCTAAATTTTTTTTTCTCCCACCATACATCCTGCAAACCGTTAACAATTGCGCACATAATTTTGTCATTTTATCTACGTTTATCACTTCTTTAGTACCGCTTCTCAGAGCCCGACTTTAGCATTCGTCAGCTATGTTCATTGCCGCATCAAATTGCCAATTTGATTACGTAAAGGCTGCAATCTTACAAATGCTGACATTGTAAGTCGTGTAATTAACCTTTTCAAATCTGACTTGTGTGAATCAATTAGTAGTGCGTGTTGCGTGGTGTATCCCAGTGCGGTCTGCCGTAAGCTTTGAACAGCATCCCTTGTAAGTGGTTTTGAGAGAGCGAATCCCATTTGCTTTCGGGCGTTTCCGCCTTAAGTGAACTACTTACATTCTTATTTTGGATCAAGAATCATCGCCTTACATAATTTTGACCACCCCCATCAGTGTCTGCTCATTTCGTTGGATTTTCTGCGGATCTCTGTAACATCTCCTTCTAACCCTCATTCACCTGAACTTAGAGATTTCATCAGTCTTTAGAGAGCCTTACCTCTGGAAGGGTGAGTTACGAGCAATTACGTGATAAATTATTCAGTCAAAGAGGTGGTAGTCAAGCTAAGCCCTTGATAGATGCGTACACACAGGGTTGGTGCAGAAGCAGTGCCCTACACGCTGTCTCAAACATCCTCGGTCACCGAAGATGAGAAGTGTGTACGCAAGTGAGGCATTTTAATGGACTAAAATCCGCGTAGCTTCACCGCCACCTTGCTGGCCTTACTAACCACTAAAATACGCTTGATGAGAATACCGCTGAATTGAGCCTTTTTACTGCTGATTACGTGTAGACGAGAAGGTCACGACGAAACGAAAGACGGATACACTACCTAATTTTGTGGTGTCCTCAGAGATGAAGAAGCAAATAAATGGAGCAAAAGTGCAAAAATCAGATGATCTTAAAAGTTTACGGCATCTCATAGAGATAAGTGTAGTGTTGTGCTTGTGTCACTCTACCATGAAGAGGACTAAAAAGTGTTCATTTGATGGCATCATTTTCGCACACAATTTGATCCTAATGAGTGTAAACATAGGGTGGATTATATGCAACCCACCTTAAGGCTGCACCAAACCAAATCACGAATCAGATCCACAGAGCAGTTCTGCTGCTCGAACCATCATTTATAACTAAATGCTCGGAATATCTCAATGGGCCCAACGTTGAGAAGGAATGCCAAGCCATGCAATGAGAGAGAAGTAAAAAGGGTGGTGGGATTGGATTTAAAAAAGCAACTAGAAGTCAAATTAATCTATGTGAAGTTAAATTGAGCGTTGTTTCTTTTTGTTTGCTTGCTTACTCCATAAGATAATCAAAGCCCACCGTGCAAATTCCGTGCAACCATGGACACAGAGAAACCACTCCTCAGCCTAGTTAAGGGGCCCATGATCACAACACTGAAGAAGTAGATTGATCATTAGCATATTTAAGTGCGCGATTGAAATATGGGGCAATCGACGCATGTAAATAAGGCTACTGACCCATCAGGGCTGCTGGTAGGCGCCAGCAAAGAAATTGCTTCAATCTTTCTTTCTTTCTCGCAAAAATGTCAAGGTAGTCGATAGCAAAATTTGCTTAAATTCATCTCTAGATTGCCAGAGTTCGTTACACATAAGGATTCATTGGGCCAGTGAGCAGATGACTCCAATACTGTGTTGCAAACACTGCATTCTACTCTAAACAAAAGAGAGAAATTTAATAGTATTTACTGATATACTACGAAATCTGAGGATAAATACGAACAGACGAATAGAAACTTTGCTTTAATCTTGAAGCTAATCATTGACAACCCAATTAAAGGCAAATTTGTACGCAATAGCTTGCATTTTAAGACTTTTATGATAGTTCTGAGGAGAATGATTTTCTTTAGGCTCTGACTTACCAGCTCTTAACTTCTTCTTAACTTGCTTCAATCTTTCTTTCTTTCTCGCAAAAATGTCAAGGTAGTCGATAGCAAAATTTGCTTAAATTCATCTCTAGATTGCCAGAGTTCGTTACACATAAGGATTCATTGGGCCAGTGAGCAGATGACTCCAATACTGTGTTGCAAACACTGCATTCTACTCTAAACAGAAGAGAGAAATTTAATAGTATTTACTGATATACCACGAAATCTGAGGATAAATACGAACAGACGAATAGTATTTACTGATATACAAGCATAAAGAAGTTTAAAGCCTAACTAGCTCTCTGCAACCATCCCACCACGTATAAGCATCCAGATCATATTACTGTCCCATAGCGCTGCCGTGTCAACGTGACAACATTTGCCTTGATACGCTGCAAGAAAATAATTGCTCCTTACACATTTGTTTTCTAGTGTGTTAGCCTACTCTCTATATTAAATTACCTTAAATTCACTCGACAGAAAATGCGGCAAAACGCGATCCAATATGGCATTGATAAGCTCAGAGCCAGATCTCGACACTAATACAGCGATAAAGATTATTACATTACTGATGCGAAGGAGACACCAATGGTTTCTTCACCAGAAGACACAGAAAGACTACGTTCATAACCTATACGATTTCTCACTTGGGAAGCCTAATGTTCAGGTTAGAGCACGAAACTTCCTGTTAGTTACCTTTGCTCTGCAAGCTCCAATGTTGCGTTAGAAAAAGTGGGATTCCAATCATTTGACTAAACATTCATTGCTGTCTTCAAAAAAGCTAATCAAACGTGACTTCTAGTTGCTTTCTAAAAGTCTTTATTGATGCAATATATTCTTCCTAGGTGATAGCTTCGCTGACAGCTCGCTGTGAGGCTGAAATAGACTTGTATCTCGTCTTGATATAGGCACTAAAAGCTCCTCCTTGCTATTTGCTGCTGCCTCGCGATCACTCACTATATTACATGAGGATTGCTAAAATAACGCAACTAAGATACATTTTTGTAGTCCTCCGCAACTCTGCGATTGCATTGCTGCGCCATATTCACAAGTGTCTTCTGGCTTTGACACAGCGCATTAGGATGATTGCCGAGACCCGCCCAAAGTCAGATACACAAAAAGATTGTGTTAGCTGCTAAACTTATTCTTGTGCGCAGATCGGGCAATACCATTTAAGAACTTTCCTTTTGTTCACGAGGGTCTACAACGCAGCCAATTAAAATGTCGATTAAATACTAAAGGTATGGGTGAAGAGTAGACAAGAAACACAGAGCGGGATGTCAGGCTTTAAAAACTAGAACTATAATTAGCATTACAATGCTTAAGGGAAGGAGGATGGTACCAAGCAATTGATACGCGCTTCATTAGTAGCCGCCTGGACCTAATCATGCCTCCTTACAAACAACTTTAAACAATTCAACCTTCATAGCCCCTTTACAAATGTATCATGAAATGTAATGAAATAATAGAACAGTTCAATTTTATTTCCTTCTGCGGTGACATCGTTAGGCAAAGGCTGAGGACTTTGATAAATGTAGGATCAATAATGTCTGCTTTCCTACAAAAATAGTGCGCATGCGTCTCTAAACGACTAAGTCTTTGCCAATCTTATCAGTTTCAGTCTCCCATCAGCAGTTACTAATCTCAATCTAAATCATTCCGACGACCACAGACGATAGGCGCATGTGATTTGAGCAGACTTAACCATCTGACGCGCCTAGTCAGGCGTGGTGGGTTAAGTCAGGTGGGACACTTGCTTACAAAAATCAAGGGCTGGATTTAATCTTGGCTTAGTTTTCTTCCGCATATACAATGGGCGCAGCAAGGTTTTTGATGTGTTTATGCTAAAAGCTAGCTTGAAAAATTTTTGGCGTATTACGCTACTCTGACCGCTTAAAACTTACCCATAGCCGGTCATTAAAATGCATTGCCTAGACGCACTCATTGAGTCACTTCCTTGATTGACACTACCCCACGAGCCCCATCGGTCACTACTCTGCATTTGATTGGATGATGGTTTTTAGGAGACCCTTATTCGTCTCGTGTTCACGCAACCAAAGGATAATGTAAGCAACTGCTACCACTCAGCATTTTCAACTGGCTGCCTTAGCGGTGTAAAACCTTTCATTGGTGCATCAGATGCAAACTTACACACAGCTATTGAAGAATAGGTCAGCCCTAACCCATTTTCTGGATCGCAAATCACCTCACTACTTCGATAAGACCAACCATCCGTTCGTCTTCAAATCGCATGCCATCGCAGCGCCACTTTGATGGGCATCTCTCCAATATTGCAGCGCAGCTGACCATTAGGACCAACGGCCGCACACTTCACTGGCATGCTGTTGCGTCTTATATAAAACCAGTGGTAACAACATCAGATTCTCTACCTCCCCCTTATAACATTCCATAGTAGTGCATAAATTAGTGAGTCAGCACTAATTATTTACAGCAAATCCGGGAAAGCGTGGTCTTAAGAGGTGAAGCCAATTGCTACTCGACACGTGCTACCACTTCTAAAGCAAACCTGGTCTCTCTCCTTACCACATATAGACAGCTTGCGCCATGATTAATGTCAACATTTCAGATAAGCAGCCTTGCCATTCGAGCACATGGCTGCACATTCGTTAATGAGAGTGCAGTAAAAGAAGTCATCTTCCACTGCCATTGCTCTGAGATTGTAAAGTGCCGACACCAGTTAAATGAAATCAGGGAGGCAATTGTGATCAATCACCTTTTCTATGCACCGGAAATGTAGTAATAACATAGCTGATTACTTTGCCAGTTGATTTGCAAAATTTTGGTTGGTAGTCGAGTTATAATTCCTACCACCATAAACTGAATCGTGAAATCCACTCAGTGAGTTCAGTTTGGTCGAGAATTCCGCTTGATGAGATGCACATTTATGAGAACTCACTTCACCGCGTATGCAAAGTAACGGTGATCACCTACCACTTTTCTGTTGCCAAAGCCACCTCATACTTCTGCAAGGCTGTTAGCCCCCTCACATTTCCTCGTATTCATTAACACTATCACAACAGATATTTTGGAACTAAAATAATATAGAGGTTTGATAAGATATTTGGCTTTGGTTAGGGTAACCACAACAATTAGCAGGTATTTAATTAGCAGAACGCCAGCATTTTTAGGAACCAGTCAGTGCATTGTCCCATTAAAAGGATCGATGAGGTAGGTGCCATAGAATAATGACAAGCAAAAGCCACACTTTGTTTTAATGACGAGCACGACCGATAATGACAACCTTAACACAAAAGGAGACAAGGACGCGAATTAAGAGTCCCGTGTCCAGCAACAGTTTGGTGATATAGCTATGAAGCTGATACTTCCTAACATCCTGGCCTAAGATGTGGCACACAGTTATGCATCCAATGAACTAAAAGCTCTGTGGCTACAATGCAGGAGCCATCACAAGCATATATGAGGGCTGCAGATTAAGACAGTGCAACATAACGCGCTTGTTTAGATGTTAAAATTACTCCCTTAGGTAAAGTGATTCTTATTCTTGGCCTTTAATTTTCGCATTCGGATCAAAATTTACCATCGCCAGTGACTGTATTACTGCGGAACAGTAAAAGTCTGATGACTTGTGCGCAATATCATAGGAGTCTTGCTCTATTTTTAGAAATTCTGAAAGAGGCTGAGCATTTGGCTGTATTAGAACAAGGGGGCAAAAATGGATCTAATGGCACTCTACTAGGTGATAGTCTTATAGATACATATTCGTTGGGGTTGCGGCCGGAAAGATCACTTATCCAAATGCTGCTTTAATGCATCATGGTGTAAGTCGATACTTTTATGCTTTACGTTTTAAGCGTTTTGCCGGTAAAGTAGCGGAAATGCACCCTCCCTAACGTCTTAGAACAGGCTCGACCTTCGCAAGATTAAGCTACCAGGGAGCAGGACTTGTCAGGTAGGTGGAAGTCCATAAATGGGTGGTCATAGTCAGTCGAGTGTCCAAAATCTGCGTGCGGCAGGCTGCATCTGTTCTCAACGCAACATAGTGTCGGGCAGAAATAACAAGTAAAGGGGAAACAAATAAATAGACACATCTCTAATGCACATAAATTTTGGGTCTAATCTTTGTTCCATGCTTATGCCTCGTATATCGGGAAACATCATTTTTTTTTCTTTGATGTCAAGAATGACAAAACTTGGTTGCAAAACATCTTGGATAATAAATATTTCATCCTTTACAGGGAAAACTAACCCAGGATAGCTCACTGCCCGGAGTACATAACGAAGAGGCAAGCAATTCAAATGTGGTGAACTTTAACTGCATGCCTACCTTGCTCAAAGTGTTGGTCAAACACACGAACAGTGCTGTCTTGCGTTTCGAGCCCATATAAAATTGGAGACAGATCAGGGGGGTGATCATGCTTACCTTCTGAATTCACAGTAGATTCTGTTCCAGTGTCTTACACATCTCACCTTTCTCTTTACAAAATGGATGTTTACTATTGCAGCCTATGCTCCATATCAACGGGAGATATCGTTTTAGGCTTTGCATACTTATTCGCGAGCATTATAGTAGGTGAATTTTAATTTTTCAATGCAAATATATTTCTGTGCATAGGAATGCATGCATGTGCATAGATGCGTGGGTTTGTGAATGAGGACCTTGCGTCTGGGTATTAATTAATGAAATGCTCTGAGTGAAGCAACTCCTTTTTAATCCAAAATAAAGATAATCCATGTACCAAGTAGTCAAGTCAGAGGAGTCGGGGTACGATTTGGCACCTTCTTTCACGCATGTTTCATGCGTTTCAGTGGAATTTTATGGCCCATATCCGATTTGCTCGAGAACTTACAGAACATTGGGGTTTGTGCTATGGCATCAAAGAGGTAGGGAAAGTTACAGAGCTTCTCCAGCATTCTTACTTTACATTCTTACACATGTCAAATGCAGCACAAGTATTTTCTTTTAAACCTCAAAAATAGACTGGAATCACAATGTGCGCCGTATGTGTCTCGGTCTGTTTACAATCCTTGAGTTACTTCCCAGTAATTTCACCGGAACACATATTTGTGAGTTTGGCGCCATTTCTCTCCAGCCTGATTTAGTGTGTGCTTAGCTTCTCAGTTGCAAACTAATAGATCGCAAGCATCCATACCGCACTTAAGGGACAGAAATTTGACCGTAAATTTGCTAACATTTCAACAATTTTCCGCAGACAATGTTTTTGATTAGTGGCATAGTCTCCGCGCTTCTGTGCATCAATCCTTCATCTGCCTTGTTACCGTGATTTCGTATGAATTTCGAAAGGCCTTAGAGTAATTTGATTTTCGGTGACACAAAACCGTAAGCGCCTCCTGTCAAAGATCGGTCCATAATAATAAAATGGTTTGTAATGAAAAATCTGTTAAGTACGCATAATAACAAAGATTCTGAGTAAAATTCAGCTGCACCTTCTGACATTTATAGCTCATATGATAAAGAAGCACATGAAATGCTCAAGTGCTCGTGGTTTTCATTCCCCTGCAGCATGTTGCTTTTATCTTTAGTCTTGACAATGTAGCAGTAACTATCCACGAAGTCCAAACTAGCTTTGTGAAGACTCACAATCGCGAAATGTTCTTTCCGTTAAAGAATTAAGTCTCCACAGCTATACGGTAAAGTTGCAACTGCCTGTTCAAAAATTAATAGCCCATTCTTCTGGTTAGTTACATGGGATGGTCAAATATCCGCATTTTCGGCGTATCGTAATGTAAGCACTTGGAAAACGCCTTTAACGTCTCTCTTACGTGACAAGGATGATAGTGAAATGGCTAAGATGTTTCAGTGTAATAGGAAACATTTGCCTTTATGCACATATGAAGACGCCAAAAGTAAACAATGATCGAACCTAGCTTTACAATCTACTCAGGGAAAGACACATAACAGCATGTAACAGTCGATTCTACTGTTGCTGTAGATGCTTTTCTTTTTTGTTACGTCAATGCGTTTCATTAATGGTCACGCTGGCCCATAGATTTTGTCTTTGCTTTATTTTGCCACAGCTTTTATGGATCGAGATTAATGCCTAACTTAACCCAATATAAAGTAACGAACCGTATTACTTCTAGGCCTATTCTCTACGGTTTTGACGAACTTTTTTGCTCAAAGGCAAAGCATAGAGATTTTAAGCATGAAAATATTCATATTCGTATAGCTTCAGTACTACGCAGAAAAATCTGCTTGACCTAGTAATGCAGCTTATGAGGGCAATAGTTTTGGCTATGTAATCCAAGAAGGTTACATTTCCAGCCATCTAATTATTGGAGTGATGCCATGCGCAGATCATGCTTTTAAGTTGCTTTAATGCTACGAATCGTAAAACACGTGAGGCAGCGGTAGAATACGCACGGGAATTAAAGTACCTAGAGGTGCAGGTCATTCAACAAGCATGTGATAGTACAAAAGGACGGTTAACAAAATTTGTCTGACCGATTGAAGAAGAAGACTAATAAAGCATCAAAATACGTTGCGAGCTGTTCAGGTAAGTGCTTTGATTAAAAATATATAACAAGTATCAATGGTACTGCTTACTCTCGAGCGCCATTTCAGCACTTTTGCTTCCATGAATTCAAAGACGTTTGTTGTTATAAGGTTACAATCGAGTAAACACTTTTGTGTCAAGTGTTGTAGACCATTCCGCCTACCTATTTTGGAAATATGCAAAGAATATATGCTCAAGGCTAATCTAACGAAACAAAGTGAATAAAATTTTTCCCACATTTGATCGTGCACATATACAAGTTGGCTGTTAGTTGATAAAGAATGAGAGTGGAAACAACTGTCACTCATTGAAACCATTTTAAAATCCAGAATTCTTTAGTACCCCATTAATAAATTCTCTTTTCTACTAAATGCTCTTTTCATTTATCCTAACAATATTCCATTAGCCAATCATATCAATTTCACTTCAAGTCCTAATTTTTGTGCAAACTGGGAGCGCAATGCAGCAAAGGCAGTGGATGGTACCCTGCTGCTGCTGCTGCTGCTGCTGCTGCTGCTGCTGCTGCTGCTGCTGCTGCTGCTGCTGCTGCTGCTGCTGCTGCTGCTGCTGCTGCTGCTGCTGCTGCTGCTGAATCAAAGCAGCTATACCACCGGCCTTTTGCTCTAGTGGCACCATTGACCACCTTTTCGGCGTCTCTGCATCCTCTGCTTTAACTCTACTCAAAAATCAGCCTCTAATTTCCCCACTCAAGTAGCACAAATCCCCACGTCAAAAAATGCTGGCCACAACAAACACTTATCAACTTTCTGCTACCCATAAACCTTATGACACTGTAAGAGCATGGTAAAAGTGGGCGCTTGCTTCATCGTGGACAGCACAGTAATAGATGGGGGGAGAGCTAACACTCGTTTAGGCTACAAGGCTCCGAAGATGGAGCAGCCAAAGAGGGATGAACGCAATGCTGTTTTGCTGCAGTGGCTTCGAATTCGCAACATTTCCATTGATTTGTTATAACAAGGTCTCTACATACAATACACACATAGGAAGCGTGACAGCGTTATGCATTCAATGATGGCACGAAACACAAACCGATCAACATTATCCTGCATTTTAAAAGTAAAACGGCATTCCTTGAAGTGGGTGAGCGCTTTGCAACGATCTATTAAATTCCTGTCTAATTTAGCCAACTACAAATTGCATATTGGCACGCACAGATCCATCAGCGGTGTCGAACGACAGATTATTGCCTGCAATCACAATGGCAATCGCCTGCAAACAGCATAGTCTAGGTCTTTTCCGAATACGTCAATTCGGTGTTGTTCTTCGAAGGAGTAGTTCCGCCAGTCCTATCACCAACGTGACAAGTTCTGTACTTATCTTCAACACAAGGGCATGAGCTCCGTCTAACAAACAGAGTGATTTCGTGAGTGACACGAAGCTCTGCAGACTTTGGGAGGCAAACCAATTAGCGTGCGGTACTTCCTTTCGTCGCGTGCAAGAGCTGCATAGCAAAATTAGCAAAACACATATGTAAGAGGATGAAGGCTTTTCCCACCTCCTCTCACTGTGTTGATTTAAAAGCTAAACCCGCCATTTTTAGTGCTTTTTACCTACAGCTTGAAGGCCGGTAAGGAACACTCTACGATACGAAGAGGAAATCATGGCATCATTTCTGCTCCACTTCGTCGCAGCGTTCTATGGTGGTGATTTGTACGGTTTGCTTCCGGCTCCTTTTTAGCCTCCAGGTCTACAGGATTAAAGGGCACAATGGAAAGTTAACTCTTGCACTTATTGATGGCTAAAGGCTGCTAAGTTCTAAAAAGCTGCACAACACCCTATTTCGTTGGGATGATTACCCAATGAATTGGAAATGCGTGTGATCAAGTCAATGTGGAGAGATGTTTGCTCCCTTTCAGGGCTGTCTGCTGCCCTGATTGAAAAAATCCACACTGATGGACTACTTCTTCAGTCTGCTTGTAGAGTCATAGTAACTGGGTAAGTTGATCTGGCCTTGCGACTAAAATTGCATCAAAACAGGTATGAATTCGCGTTTTTATTAACAGGATTTCGCCTTACCTTCTATGTACTCAGGTTCTCTCCTGCCTCAACAGTCTTGAAATTTGGCGCGCAAACTCCGCACTCATATCTTCTGAGAAAAGTATCAGTTCTCCTTGTAGAGCCACTGACGTGTTTTTATTCTCTTTTAGTACCGAATAAACTAAGCTGTAAAGTTATTGTCGTGCGGTGATCGCAAAAGGTTAGTTAGTTCTTTCACTTATCCTGATATGGTGCAGTGCAATTTCAGTCTTTGATCCCCTTCTTGAGTCGCGATTGATTAGCACTTATGGAAATGACTAAGCTGTTTAAATCTCGGCCTGCTGTGAGTTATTTTCTGTTTATTGCATCAAGGCATGAAGACAGTGGGGAGTGACGTGAAAGGACGCAAGGTTAAGAAGTGCTCTGTTTCTTTAATCAAATCCAAACAACACATAACCTAGTTTGCGTAATATATTAGAAGCATTACGCCTATATTTTATGGTGCAAAGAGATAAGTATGTGAGCTAGAACACACCCTGTCGGTAATTGAGGTAAAACCAGCGCCGTGAGGCGTAGATCGCGGCGATTCGTTCCAAGAACGCCGGAGTAATAGTTTAAAGTTTCTTTCCTTCATTATACGAGAAATCAATGCATGAAAACAAAGATTTATTTTTAAGGAAAGGTAAGAGTGTGAGCTTCTGCCAGGACGAGGGCGATGGGACCTAAGACACTGCTTTTCTGTCATGCAGAGGACATCAGTTTCATGCGTGGCGAAGGCTGGGTGAAGTGATTATAGAACATTACCAGCCATAGTCTTCAACCTGAGAAAAACAGCTAATATATTTGGAAGAAACCCTCAAAGACAACAGAGACTTCAAATGTCTTCCCGTCTAATCCCAGCTTCACATGTCACCTGTTTGTCATGCGTTGACGTGATGTTCAAGTTCTTATTTCGGAGTAGGCGAAAGTTGACACTAGAAACACCAAAACTCAGAAGGGTACGGAGGTCGCGGGTGATGAAAGGAAGTACTTTTTTCTCGTCTTTCTCTGTGTTCGGTGTGTAGTGTGATAGGACACTTTACACCACAGCGAATCGTTCTTCAGATTTGACTTAATGCGAATTAGTTTTATCGCATCGCTCGCTATTCCAATTATAGTGCTTCGAGAAGGCGGACCTCACTTGCCGAATTTATGTTTATTATACGTTATAAATTTCGGTTATTATTGGTTTATTAATTTGGCAAACTTCTAAGATTGCCTTGACAGCAAATTTTAGGCAAACTCATCGCTTTTGACATCGACGTAAAGTGGGATAAGACATGGGGTTAAGCAAACTGGTCTTTTAAGATGCTGCTCTAAATGTGCCATGCTTGTAGTTTGAACTTTGCATTTGGTTACAAAGGAGGTTTCTGTGTAGACGTTGCCCAACAACCATAGATAATAACTTCATTTCATTCCAAGTGTGCATGCAAGTCATAGAATGTCAGCTGACTACTTCGTTTGGAATAATTTGATATAATGATATGCTAATCTTCGTAGTCATGCTTTGAAACAACAGCAAGTAACTTGCAGATAGTGGTTTGCCTTTGGAATTTTCTCAACGTGGGAGAATAGACACAGCCAATTCATTGGTGGCACCAGAAATGTAAGGCCACGGTAGAAGCTCTAAAGGAGTAATGTTCACAGTTTTTAGTAAATAAATGGCAATGGTTAGCGCTTTTAGGCCTTACCGTTAAACCCAACTGATTCGGAGGTCGTCTTTGCAATGCGATACACTATTGCGGCCAAATTGGTGGATATTTTACGATTCCAAACCCAATCAAATTTTAAAATAAGATTGAAACCATTTGCAAATATCATTCTAAAGTAGATTCAACAGGCGAATTTTAACTATTGCTAGTAGGCAGGATATGATTCGGTCATGATTCCATTGTCGTCTGCTCACTAGGCGACAGCAAAGTTTAGTGGATGTCGTATGCAGAGGTAGATTGTGAGTAGTCTGCGATGCAGAAAAGCTGACGACATTTATTTTGATCCTGCTTGTAACGATGCCGAGAATGCGGCTGATATTATGCCATTTTCTCGTACATGCTCAAAGCCGATCCACTCGAACGACTCTCAATCAAGAGTCCTAAAAATATGATCAATTTGATTAAATCCAATCCTCTGTAGCGAAACCAACCTTAGGAAAACAAACAAGTGCCATTCGACTTCACGCTAGTTGCCACACTCATTAAAACACCAACGAGAACTATCGTTGAACTTGGAATTAGGAAGCAACGAAAATGCGGTGCAATCAAACAGATGCTATTTACTAATTAAGGCCTCTGATGGAACAGAGGAGGGCAGCCTATTTAATGTTCGTTCCGTCTTTCCTAATCTAATCATGCTTCAAACATTCCTGTAAAGTCCTATCTGGTCTTGTCTGTTCTCGTTGAAATACCTGAAATCAAATGAAAAGGATTCCTATAGTCGAGTTAACTAAGATTTAACACGGCATAGAGTGTTAAGCACTGCACCACTCACGAAAACAGAATGATTCATAGACTCATTTGGAAGTATTGAGCAAAAAAGCCCCAATACATTTAAGCAGATGGTCACCACTCACCCTCGCAAGTGACGATGGTGTTATACTAATTAAGGCAATGCTCTGTTTATCTAACCAGCTTGCGTCCTGAGCGATTCGCTCCATTTCATCTGATTAAACACACTTCCAGAGAAATACAATGAATCGAATCCCGAGTAATATAGTGCACGGCACAAAACCTTGTGTCAGGTTCGGTGATACTAGTTATAGTGGTCCAAATGAGAATAAAAGGTTCAATCAAAGTTAAGCTGGTGGCATTATCTATCGCTAGTCCATGACGATTCGAGTAGACCTATCTTTGGAGCGGGACTCATCTACCTTAGAACTATCTCAATCCGACCCATCCTGTTTAAAATTAATCAAATTCACTTGAGTCTAATAAGAGGTAGTAATGCGTGACCAAAGGGACTGATTGTCAACCACAGACATCAGTCTGATTCGTCCCAAAGATGACAAACTACGGGCACACTTCCGTTACAGAGAATTCAGCATCAG
Organism: Taenia hydatigena; assembly: GCA_036345935.2. Lineage (NCBI taxonomy): Eukaryota > Metazoa > Platyhelminthes > Cestoda > Cyclophyllidea > Taeniidae > Taenia > Taenia hydatigena. The sequence goes on along the minus strand of JADWOT020000004.1, from coordinate 12,186,437 downwards.
GCAGCTGTGCACGTGAAGTAGTACGTTATTTTTATGTCTTTTATTTTGCATGTGCAAAAATGTTTTAGTTGTGTATTCACTGACAGATGACAAACGAAGTAAATGGTTTTGGTGGCTTTGAGTACTTTTATTTGTTGCATGTCTGGCAAGTTGTGCGTAGGCCTGAAAGTAAACCATTGTTTGGTGCAGTGGGCCAGGCGGAAGGTGATCAGCTGCGTTCATTTCATTGAGCTTTGATTAATCAAAAGAGCCTTTACTACAAATGGCTACCGTGTTCGTGGGTTCGCTCAGCGTATAGCTGTTTCCTCCTTGACAATATTTTCCCAAGAGGCTTGTTTCCTTAATGAATCGCTGCAAATGCCCAAATTCAATCACTATGCAAGACCAAAGTCGACACATGCATGGAATCAATGAAGCTGCATCATTTAACTTGATGGACACGGCCTAGAAAACACTAGATACAGGGGTTCTATAGCACCTTAAAACAATTTTATACGTCCGTGGTAAAAATACAATGAGCCTTTGGTGCCTTTCAGTCTTGAAAAGAGAAGAACCCAAGTTGTCGAAAGCAAACAGTTATTTAGTCAAAGTTATTTGTAACACGAGAGTGACCATGTTATCGTCTAATTCAACTGGTAATAACAATGAGAATAAACGTTTGTTGGCACTTTAATTAAATTCGGCTATGGTTATCCTTCAAGACTATTTTTCCGTTTTAGTAAATTCTCAATAGGCTTTATTTTATTGGCATTTCTCCTCACTCGTAGTGTACGGAGTACAGCGTTTTAGCAGCGTTTAAAATGTCTAATTTTGCCATGAAAGCTTCATGTTTTGGAAAACTGGGGTGCTACACTGGCGTGATCACTATCAAACCTACCTTTTAATAGCTTAATCAAGCAAAGCAAGCACACATCTTTGCGCGCCGAGTTACTGAACCATGTGGTGTACAAGTGCAGGAGTTCTTAAGAATAGACCATTTAACGGTGCAACATTGCTATTTCTCTACACGCTCAAAGCTGTATATATATAATTATTATATTATTAAGATATATATATAATATATAATATTATATAAATATATATATATATATATATATATATATATAGCATTGTCCGCAATAGGCAGCAGACAGCAATGTACTGTCGGCTTGATAAGGTAACGACCATGTTGAGAAAGGATTGGTTGGAATGAATCCACCTCTTCCATGTGATACTGCACTGCCAAAACTGCACATGTTCTTGTCAAGCCACTTCCACCCACTGATGTAGCGATTGAGTGCCTCACGCTAACGACGACTTCGCAGTATCCACCTCCAATGTGGCATTGCCTCGCAAACATTCATGAAGTCGGGAACATTCAGGAAGTGGTATATTTGTGGTGCCGATTCGGGTGGCGGTTGGATGATTTTGCGATGTGAATCATCATCCTCGGCCCAAATGTCAACGAAAGTACATTTTGATTGGTGGCCTGAGAAAAGTACAGGTGAGGGGTATTGAAATGAAGTGAGGATACGTGAAGATGGTGTAGAATGAATGTCGGTAAGTGAAGGGAGTAGAGATAACCGAAACGCAGCATTGTGGGGAAGGTGGGAAGCGTAGAATGACTGCGTGACGCAGACGTCGAGGTTGATATAGCTTCCGTTAGAGGGAAAGAGGGAGGAAGGAGGGGAGCGAGGGCAAGGGCAGTCATTTGGCTGACCTCATTGACGTGTTCGCGCATTGGTTGTCACGTCATCGTGGTCGTGGTCGTGGTCGTGTTCGTCTACCCCTTTGGCAGTCACACCATCAACACGTCTGTCACATAATGCCTTGTCCACCGACAAATAATGCGGAGGTGGGAGGTGGTGAGACACCACACAGTCCTCGCTTCACAGTGATCGCTTGCAACGACAATGGCATCATCCACACCGTTGTCCACTTGGTACTTCGCGGTAGTCGTAGTAGTAGTAGTAGACACCCACCCCATCTAATGGCAAAGCATTTCTGCCTTTCTCAAGTCAAAGTCACAATGCGAGTAACCATGGCACCTGTGCGGTCTACCCTTGCTTCACTCACCCACTTACTCACTCACTCGCTCATGCTGTAAATCCACGAGTTTACCTCTGCGTTTGTTGCAAAATGTTGGCCATATTGGCCCAGTGAGTATCTCTCCTCGTGAAATGGAAATGGCCACACACACATAACTCGAAGTCGATTTGTGCCTTTTCTTGTTGTTCACTTCATCTCATTATGCCAATGTCTTGCTAAAAGGCGGACAGGACGGACAGGCGTGGACAGGGCAGTGCGCTTTGATGTGACAGTGAGGTGGTGCCTCGAGAAGCCGCACGCCTCAATGGCACAGCACCAATACTAGCAACTCTTCGTGTGGACGAGGTGAGTGGCTTTGAGGACAGGAGAAGAAGGCGCTGTTTTACCGACCTACACAGTGCCTAACACACACCCACTCATCACACCATCCACGAAGTAGGCGGACATTGTGCTCTTCCACCAGTTGTGTGACGACGTGGTCCTACTGTGTGGAGGACGATGTCGTAGACCTCATCTCAACTGCCCCTCCACGTGGCATTGTCGGCGCCAATTTTCTGCCCATAGATCTGTTAAGCACAAGAGTATTTTACTCTGTGTGTGCGTGTGTGTGTGTGTGGATGTTTTAAGTCAGTGAAAAGGAAGCCTCAATCTCCAACCCACCTGTAGCGACGAGAATGCGAAATGCCAACATCGGGCATTATTATGATTGAGGGGTGTGGCCACATTTGACGCAGCGTGCGGAGCCGCCAATGCAGTGAGGAGCATTGCTGATTTGTGAAAGGAAAGCTAATCGGAGCGCATCCCACGCCACATCACACAGACTTGCCTGCATTGCATCGCATTGCATTGCCACCACCACATGTTCCAACGTGTTGTGGGGCAATAAATTTACTTTCCCTGTCCTCCTCCTCCTCCTCTTTCTCCTCCTCCCCCTCGTGGCTTTTTTAATGCAAGTTGACGCAGTACAATTGCCTCAATTGAGACCGCTAACTAACAGTGACGGAAGCGCTCTCAGCCCCTGCACGCGTTGTCGGTCGCGCAATCATAAGACGTTGCAACCGACCTAGATCACCCAAACGGTGCAAATCCTGTCCAAGAATACCAACGCTTCATCCTCATTAAACACTCTAGACCACCACCACCACCCCACCGCCTACACTCGCACATCGGCAAGAAACCCGTGTCCCCTTCCCAAATGGAGACCGCTTTTATTGTTAGCAAGTCGATTGATGTGAGGACGGCCAAGGAAGGGCGACAATTTGGGGGTTTTGTGTGTTTGTAGCAGAACAGTTAGCAAAAGTGAGGGAAGAAGAAGGAGGAGAAGAGGAAGGGAAAGGAGTACGGGAAAATTCCACCTTCCTCACCATGTATGACGCGTTCCTACTGTCAAGGAGCTGCTAGCAGCAGAAGGAAGCGATTGACACTAACTACACTCACCGCGGAAACATTCAAAGCTAGTTCAATGTTGAGAGGGAGAGGAAGAAGGGAGGGAGTGAGGGAGGGAGGGAGGGAGGGAGGGAGGGAGGTAGGTAGGTAGGTAGGTAGGTAGGTAGGTAGGTAGGTAGGTAGGTAGGTAGGTAGGTAGGTAGGTAGGTAGGTAGGTAGGTAGGTAGGTGAGAGATATGTGCCGGATAGGCTGTAGACACAAGGTATGAGAAACACTAACAGCATTAGCAACAGTAACAGAAATAACATTCGTTATTGTTACTGCTACCACTATGAGAGGAGCAGAGGGTGAAAGGGAGATGGGGAAAGAAAGAGAGCAGGGAGCACGCCGAGACTACTGCTGCCACAAGTATTACCACATCAACACTGCAGTAGAAGGGGTAAAAAAGCGTCGCGCTGGTCACTAATCAGTCGCCACGCTTCCTTCTACTACGTCTTCAACCATACCACATAGCCAGGAACGCGAGGAGGTGGAGGAGGATGAGGAGGAGGAGAAGCGTGTGTAGATGATCACAAAACCAAACCTCTGTGAGCCGAGAGGGAGAGATATAGAGAGATGAGAATCACCCCTAATACCAACACCAACACCAACAACACGAAACCTGCAACTCATCTGGTGACGCAAAAACACAAAGCAGTGCAATGATCAAGACCACATTCTTATGTGCTTTCACGAACTTACCTCTGATGCGGTAAAAACTCTCACCACTTCCAGCATTGCTGACAACAGAGGGAGCTGCGTGTGTTCTCCGATTCTCACGTAAAGGCATACTCTAGGAATTGCAAGACTGAGAGCAGATAAATTTGCTGGCAATATTATTTGCAATGACGTTTTCTGCAAGGTAAGATCCACTACTTCCACCTCCAATTATAGAATTTTGAGCCACGTTAACTACTTACGCCTCGTTTGGTAAACTACTTCTCGCATTATCATGAGCGGTAGCTTATTCAAACTGCTGCAGCCTTTTATTATGTGCTTTCCATTACCTCAGTTGCGTTGACAAATGACTCTTGTTTTCCTTGCTGACTTTACCCTCATCAACGTAGAACAGCACATTGAGACGTGTCCTATCGACAAAGGAGTGGCTTCGATGTATCATGTGAGGAAAAGTTGGTGTAGCATCCAACTGTACAGTTGTGTGCGGTAGCATTCGAGATGAACAAAGTTGGTCTGAGGAGGCAAAAGTGTCGGATCGTAGGGCAGACCGAGTGCGTCAGTGATCAGACAGCATAACTGATGAGAAGTAGCCCATCCCCAAGCCGACGACCCAGTGTGATTTTACAAGCACTCTCTAGCTTCTACTCTTCTCGTAAGTGAAACCGTGTGCTAGTTCACAAAAATTTTCACTGAGACCAGTTGAACTTGAGATGCGGAACCTTAAAAGAGGGCCAGTCCAGGTCTTGTGATTGATTGTCTGACAACTTATTGCCAATGAGTTGACTGACAACCAACTCAAATTAGAATAGCGGACCAAAGCATGGCTTGAAGAAACCAGATTTACGGACAATCATTTGACACGAGCATGAGAGTCTGTCACCGACAGCTGAAATCCCCAGACTCGAACGCCTTCTTTGGCTAGACTAGAGGCGTATACCGCGTATACTTCCTTCTGTTCCACCATGTAGCTTGAGTTAAATGCCGAACGAAGGAGCTAGAACAAAGTGTACCCAGTTGACTTCCTCCTTGTAATCAACATCGTGACGGAAAGGAATCATTCAAATCATCTGTAGGCTTCGTGACCCATGTCACTCTTTGCTGGCGCGTGTTTAGCGGACTCGCAGTTTGTACGAATAGTAGAGCTGAGCCCTTCCTCCCTACTAGTAGGTTTTCGGCCTACATGATTTTGCATTTTACCTTCTCTTTCCCAAAACTGTGCACGACACGGTGGTATAAGCACAAAGCCGCCGTTTGAAATAATTCAAGTAGAGTTAGCAAAGCAGGATGCGTAGCGAGTAAGTTTGTCTAACCAACAAATTGTTGTCCTATTTAACAAGTGACTCATTCTGCGGTAATTACAAGAGATGGATGATTCGCATTGCAAGCATTGGGGTAGGAGAGATCAAGTCTGTCCCATTACTAACGACCGGTGCGAACAGACATCCAGTCGTTTCAGGTCTCGATGCCGACAATCAAGGTGGCATAGAAGATAGACTACGCCTGTGTGGGCGAAGCAGTGTGCAGTGAGCTGCGATATGAAACTGGCGAGAATCTGCCCACACATGGGACTTGGAGCACACTACTATCGTATGAGGCTCAGCCATGGCAAAACATTTGCAGCTGACGACCCTACCCTACCAGTCTCTACCGTATAGCAGCCTTTGCACATATCCACTGCGTATGACTCCTGCCTGATCATTAACTCCTTTCATGGGCATTAGGAATGGGCAATTTCACGATTGTGGTGGATACAGGTAGGCCAGACTGCATAATAGGAAGCCGACTTGATAAGTTGAATGGGAATTTATGTGATTAGAACAAAGCAAACAAAAGTAGTGGATGCATGCCAAAATGGGCGATTTAACACCAAAAAAGACATGAAGAATTTCATGGGATGCTTTCAGTACACTTGCAACACTTGGCTTGTCAGAGTTCATGATATGTGGTGTAGGCCTTGATGCTTGAATTGAACAGAGTCTCCGTACAACTGTTTCTCAACCGTGGAGGTTCCAATGTTTTATGACAACGCTCGAGGCGACGCAAACCGGAAATGACCCTATGACTCACAAAACAAACTGATGAAAATGCCCTTTCGTGCATTGTAGAGAGCAACATTTCATTTGCATGGAAGTGCGGTATCAGGCAGAGGATGGTTCATTTAACTTCAACGACTGCATCAACCTTTGTCGCACAATCTCGCTCACTCTGATTGGTGGTGCCTTCGATGAACGCGGCGACAAGGCTAACATGGCTGTATCAGTCCGTGTCAAGATGAGTTACATCCACCCATTCATGCGGATAGGCAGGGACAGCATAAAAGTTTTCGCGGAGGATATCTTCCCTCAAACAGCAAAACTGTTTTGCATTTCTATCTCGATTTCGCAAAAGTTTCACCTATTTACCCCATTTATAAACGCTTTACAATTCGTCAAAACTGCTTGTCGTGTAAAGCATCCAAGTAACCAGGATGACAGTTACCTCGCCTTAAGTTATACCATCTGTCATTTGAATACCAAAACATTCAGGATGCTGCACTACGAATTGTCGTGATTAGGACTTTCCCCCTGTCCTTCGTGATCAGTCAGCGCTTCATGCTCCAACACGCCACAGCTTTGAGCCAGAATGGCTCATGAGTTGGTTGCACAAACATCTAAATGTCATGATGAGACCTCCCATTCTGAATGCTCTACATTGCCCCCACGTCATCGCGCCAATCGTGTGTCACATTCAGGCGTGCTTCCATCAGCAAGCTCAAGTGATTCAAGAATGACTTATTGACTGACAACTCTATTGTTGTGTTCCTTGCGTGTCGCATGAGCTACCTTGCTCACCCTTCAAAATGAAGTTATTCATCCCACCTTGGTCACTGCTTTGGTCTCATCATTCGTTTTGTGTTGGAGGGAGGATGAATACTACAGCGACACGAAGAGTGAACGACGCAAATGTGGTCAATATGGAGCCAAAATGTAGAAGTAAGGCATGGGATTGGGGGGGACTCGATATATCACTGTCACCTCCCTCCGGCCACGCCACCAAGATGGCATTAGAACCCATGGAGACAGAGGAGGATGTTCAATGAAACAAGCACGTCCACAGGCGTGCAAGTAGACCAATCAGCGGCACAAGCGTACATGAGATTTGGATGCAAATCATTCTAAAAGCAGCCAATGAAGTGGAAATGATAGGTCTATCAATGCAGATCATTCGCATCCATAAGCGGGAACGTGGTGGCTGGCTTAAACTAGGGATCAGCGGCTGTAATATGAGTAGCGAGACCACGACAGTGACTTCTACTGCTTCATGAGCTGATGATCGAAGTTGTTTGTTTCTCACTCCTGTATTGAGTGATACCTGTGTTGACGTCTTGAAGGTGCCGACAAAGTCAAAATAGATAAATCTGACAAGATACTCGAAGAAAGGAAGTTATTTCTAAAAATTGCTGTGCATCTCTTTCGGCTGAATGTGTACATTGATGATGCTGCAAGAACTTAAGATTAGACGATTTGACGCCACTTCAGATCCCCATAATCCGTCCTCTGGGGAAAGCTTTAGCCTTCTTGCCATATCTGCCCATCTGCCTTGCTCAATAAGGCCAACTCCCTGGTTAAGATTTAATACGAGGAGGTGTGGAATCTCTTTTATGTCAAGGCCGCGGCAGCACACAACATCACTTGGTTTTCCTCAATCCACCTACCAGACGGAGCGGCTGCATTACTATGTGTATTCGCTTCCCTGTGTTGCGCTCTAGAATCGTACTGCCTTAGTTCCTCGCAATGGTATGCTGTTAAACTTTCCTTGCCCTCCACTGTCTCGATTAGGTGGGTGTCAAATGATCCGTTAAATTGCGAGCATTCTTACTATCAGGCAGTGAATGAAACGCCTAAAATTTGCAAACATAACAAACCTCCTACTTTGCGTTGCATCTTTCTGTTAGTCATAGCTTTCCTTTTTCGTTTGACATACCCTAAGTACCAGTTTTGATATTATTGAAGTTACGCACGCAAATGAAGAAGGAGAAGAAGATAGGACAGGGATACATGAGGAGAGGTGGAGGGGCTGGTAGCATGACATACCCCTAATTTCGACGGTATCCATCCGCTTCGGCCTTCTGACTTCTCTGAAATGGCAAGTCGGAAGGTTGGGAGTGATGAGGAGATGGCGATAGAGCCGACAGAAGTGAAAAATGAACAGATGACCGAATGCAAGGAGAAATCGAAGCGGGAGGGAGGCACAGACGAATGACTGAATTATAAAGACGGAAGCTGGGAGCAAGATGGAAAGTAGTAGACGATACAGCGCGTAGGGCGGCTTATCACGATTCTGTGCTAACCTTGATTCTTTCATTATTGGCCAAACCCTAATTCTTATAATTAGATAGGAAAACGACTGAGAGCAATCACTGAATGGAATAAGCTGCTGTGTTCTGATTCTGACTAATCCTGGATCTGAATGGACAGATGCATCGCATCTGTGTATGCTTATATTATTTGAGCTTTCTTTGCCAAAATGGGCTCCTCAAACATGGGTCAGTCCTAAGCACAAATTTGAATCATTGTAGATGAAATCTTGAAAACCGAATACGGCTTTGTGCTGGTGTTAACTCACTTTTCGTAATGAAATCATTCCCATTACATTGCAGCCATTCCTATCTATCAAACGATTTGCACTGGAACTGCAATTTACAGGCACGGAGGTAAAATAACGCTTGATATCTAGTTTTACTTAACTCTAGATAGAATGAAAGAGAGTACGGCGCAGTTAGGGTTCGCGTCTTCTTTCCCATTTTAGTCATAACACACTCTTTGTTTAGCTGCATAAACAAATCGCTATTGCTTTATGGGAGATAAGCATAGAGTGCATCGCACTGTGGCTAATTTGCTATTGTTTTACGAGTGTACCGTCTTATGCATGAATCGGTCTTAACCACCAGCTAAAAGTTAGTGCCAAGTAGCTATTTTCTATGCAGATGGAATAAGGTAAGCAGCTACTTTATGGATAAGTCCTTATCCCTACTTGCCCCAAAAGCTCCTAGCAGTAACCCTGCAACTGTTAAATAACCTAAATTACTGTGCATTACTGATTAAGATCTTGGGAATAAGTGGTGAAGTCAAATAATCTGGCGAATGGCTGAGTTGTATTGAAGCGATGGCAAAGACGGGATTCTGATTTCGAAGCGTTCGTTGAATAGCCATGCTCAGCAAATTATGCTCAAATCAAACGCGACGCATTTTTGTGGAGCTCAAGGCCTGCACTGCCATTTTCACTAAATGATCTTGGGTGGCTCGGAAGAGCTCATGCTATTCTCTAGAACGAGTTCCACTTTTGCCAAAGTTATGGCGTCCGTGACGAAGGGCATACTATATTACCGAGGAGAAAAGTAGTTACCGCTAATGACCCTCAAAATGATGAGGGAATTACTTGACTCAAAGACTCCTTCACTTCACAAAAAACACAAAATGCAGTTAACTATGTCTTAAAAATTGCACGAGTCATATGCATTTATTATTTTTTAAGATGATTCTTGATGCATTCTATTTAACAAACGGAATCAAATGATTGTGATTCACAAGCACTTTTTAAATGAGAACCGATCACTACTGCTATGTATGTTGCCGTATTAAACAATTTTGTAAGGTTGTTTTTACATTTCATTAATCCGTATCTCCAAATAGAATGCGACAACAACGTCTACTTATTTGCATGTCAAGCGTCCAAGCGCTACCCCTCCTTTTAATCCAGCGATGGATCTCCCCAACTTCACTGCAGGTATGGCTCACGTTGCTTATCATCAGATCGTGCTATATCGCATCCTAGGCATTCACTTGCACAAAGCTCTCCCTGCGGCATAAAACTAATAATAAGACTACATTGCATGCATAGCTATAGTGTTTTCTAATGGGGCAAATTCTTGTGTTTTCTGTTGATATCTAGGAATTGAGACTTATATTCCCTAAAAGGTGCACATATTTGCTTGAAGTTTACAAGGAAGTCGTTGTCAAAAGTTGATTAAGCTCCAACTGACTGTTTGCTTAAAGGTTTTTCTTCCATATAACTAGCGGGATCATTACAAATGGATTGGCAGGCCGAATGCCTAGCGGTTTATCTTTTTTGCATTTCGGACAAAAGTACTTTTCAGCTAGAGCGCTTTCGCACTAGCTGAAAAGTACTTACAACATTTGTGGTGGACAAAAGTCCATTCAATTAGATTCTGTTTCCTTAGCGTAATTGAGAATCCCAATCTACGTAATGGTGCGCATCGAATTTGTACAACCTCTCACCTAATGGGCAATTGAAGAATAAAGTTGGGTGAGTTAGATTTGTTAAAGCATCCTCATAAAACCTGTCCTTAGCATTTTATGTCTAAATAGGCAAAGTGGAGTGCGATCGGGCGTTAGTCTAGGAACTGCAACGAATGTGCTGAGCCATTTCTTCGAACGCGTTTTTATCATTAGCGAATGAATAGACTACTCGCCTTATTAACTACACAGGGTTTAGTAAAAACTGGTCCAATATTCTGGAGGAGGGCATAAGTGCAAATATCGAGGAGGTAATACCGAGGTAATACGCACAAATCCTCTTTTAATAAGGCGCCATCTTCTTGTGCATACTGAATGCATAATTAGACTCGGCTGCTGTGCTGGAGTACCTGACTGTCGAGGTGGTGGAGCTGGCGGGTAATGCGGCGTGCAGCAACAAGAAGACGTACGTCATGCCTCGTCACATGCAGTTGACCGTTCGCAACGAAGAGTTATTGAACAAGTTGTTGGGTGGTGTAACAATCGTGCAGGATGGAGTGCTGCCCAAAATTGAGGCAGTACTTCTGCCGAAGAAGACGGAGAAGCTGGTGAGCAGTGCAGAGTAGGCCGACCAAGTGCCTCTTCACAGGCAGACTAACTGGCTAAGTTTGCAACTACGAGCGCAACCATAAGTTAGATAGTTGACTACTGGATGTGTAGGTCGATTGGCTGACAATTGGGTGTTGGTCTGTTTTACTGTCTTAAATGTAAAAGCTGCAGTGTTGAGCGGTGGTGCTACGGCATGCAGAATTACCACGGAAATTTGGATGGAGTGCGGTGCATTTCTTTCTCCTCTTACACGCACTTGTACGTCACATTGGTGGACTGGCGGTGGGATGGACTGCCATGGCGCAAGAGTTTGACGCGACAAGTTGGAAAAATTGAGCACAACCGATAGCCATGTCGGTGGCGGCGGTTGTCTATGACGATGTGCGTCTACAAAAGAGATGTGTAGATGTGTGCACAAGAGTGGGTGAGAGGTGGCGGCATGTGAATGAGACGCCCTTTTGTGGGAGCACTGGGAGTCACTCAATCCAGCATAAAGCCTACCCCTCTTCCCTCTTTCCCCTTCACTGTCGACCCAACCATCATAAGCATCCTTACACGCCCCACTACTACATTCGCTTCCTGTCCTTACTCTGCCCTGTCCTCACCTACACCTAGACATAGGCACTGCCAGAACCAACAGTAGCAACCTGAGAACATGGCGACAATGGATACGAGCCAGAAGTGGTAGTAGGAATGTATATTTCTGCCACACAATCAAGAATGAAGGTAGAGACTGCAGTGACCCTCAACAGGGCCGTGGGATGCATTCACTCGCTCACTCTGCACTCCACACCCATTCCATTCACTTGGAGCTGGTGCGCTTGCATCAGACACACAGCAGTCTGAACCGCTCTGCTCGTGAATGTCGACTTCTTCTTGCAATGCGCTAACCGGCTCGACTCGGTGGCAATACCTTCGAAGATGTCGATCACGACAGATCCAATGGCCTACAACACCTTCGTCGAGATACTCGTGTCCGGATGCCCCTGGCGCAACAATTTGTAGATATGGATGCCGTAGGTCCCCTTCCTCCCCTTTGCCTTGTCCATCTTCGGCAGCTTTACCCTTGTGGCTTTGCCTGACTCCTTTGGAGCCAGATATTGATTGCTCCCTTATGTTTCCCTGTTTCGTAAAAGGGGCTGCTATGGTTCTTCCAAATGGGCAACAATAACCGCATCGCAGAGGTTCCATGACCTCTGCCGCTGATGTTACGCTCACATGCCAATTATATAAAAACTTAAACATTTCGTGCATATTTTTTACAATCGGACAAGCCACATTTAAGTTTGCAACGCCAATGATTCCTACACGAAACACACCACGTCTAAACATCGCCCTCACATTTGATCCCACGTTGCATACACTGTCGGTTCCTAACCTTGACCAGACACATTGCCTATTTCTCCATTCACTCGTAGACCCACAAGCCCGCTGTTGTCCGTACCACATCCGCCATCAAGTTTTGCCACATCTAGGGTAATTTTAACGCGATAGTTTAGCGAAACCTCTGTCTCTCTCACCACAAAACTCACGAATGACCACTCCCATCACCACCACATCTTATATAGTCGGGCCAGAAGCCAGCTACATCCATGAATAGCAACTCACAATCGCGGTTGCAACATAGGAAAGGTTAGGCATTACGTTACAAGGCAAATGCTGTCGGAACGAGCTAATGCACTGTTGAGTGAGATCTCAGCCACGCTTTTCAGTAAAGTGGTAGAACACCTGCACTTGTGTGCTCCAGAATGAGAAACAGCAATACAGTCAATGCGGACAGAGTTCATCCCCTTTCTTCGAATCAACTCCAGATCAAACGCTAGCCGCCAGCAAAATATTCAAGCTTCTGTTAAATGATAGCCCCAAGCCCACACTTGACCAGACAACCGGCCCCGAAAATGACTACCTGTAAGGAATCTACTAAAGCATCTGGTCACCAACTGCATTACATTCATGTGGCAAACCTAACGTCCTGCATTAGACTGACCATACGCTCCTCGTCGTCAACTCTTAGACGGCAAATAATAAACGCCAACTACTTCACTTCCATACAATCACATGGGTGCCCACTAATAGGCCCAACAAATCTCCTTCCCCCTCTCTTCATAGATTCTGGATATTACAATGCCAGCTACATGCAAACATTGAAGCATCAAGGCCGTGAAATGGGTGATCTGCTTTGTCTTTGAAACAGATAGATACCAACGGCGAGTCAACATGGCAGGCTTCTCACATAGGGACGAAGAAGCGCAAACTCCCCACCAGCTTGTACCCAATTCGAATTGCGTCTTTAGAGACAAAAAGAGAGGTGGTATTGTACGGATGTTATAAGAACTCTTAAATTTGTTGGCACCATTTTGGGCTGTTTTAGCCCACAATTAGTTGGAATCCGATGAATTTGTCCTACCCCACACCGTCTCCACGACCTTCAATTTCGTCAAAGCGTTTGATCGATCTCCTCTGACCGTCCACTTTTCGAGAAGAACACTGATCTCTAATGTGGTGAGAAATAAAACCATGGCTGCATTCATCAACAGTTCTTTTTCCCGTGGCATCAGTAACAGGCGAGATTCAGATATACCTTCCTCTTTTTCCGTAGTCATATTAATTGGCGGTCATGTGTGAGTGTTATTTCTCACTTATAGATTCATCCGTTCATCTGTTTCTGCCACTTATCCTTAATATAGGATTTTTTTCCAATTCTGCTCCTTTTCTTCCATCCACTTTGGTGACGAATACTACAAATACGCGCTCTCGACGTAACTGCCAAGATACGATGGGCGAAGGGAGAGTAAAGAGAGGATCGGATGCCTTCATTTCCCCTTAAGCAATGTTCTTGTGTACTGTGCGATTTCTGCGTGCCTTTTATCCCTCTGTGCAAATAGGTGCGTATGTGCTCATGTGTTTTGGTCTTCTAGTGCATGGCTGAACTCAGCATCCGTGCCTCATTGCAGATTTTTAGAGTCTTATGGGTAGAGGATGGGGTCGTTGAGAACATATGCGTTTGTTGTAGAGGTCGTCGGTTTTGACCTAGCAATTTACGGTTGTTTGTTATAAATTCTAACGCTCGACTAGATTTTTTTGCATGCGTTCACTTCGGGCGACACTTACATTTGCGAATGATTCAAATTCACTCATTGATCTCAACCGCTTTCAACAAACTGGTTTTGCTTCGCGATGGACCAATGCTTACGTCTACTTGGCTGTTCTACTACTTATAGGTCGGTAAGTAGATAAAAAGAGGGATTTCGTGGAGCAACTGCTAGCAGATATGTTTGAGTGTTTTGAAAAATACGTAAGATATTGTGCCGCAAATGCACATTTGTCTATTATGACAAACGTGTTCGTTAAGGCGAAAAGTGCGCTTAGTGAAGGGCAACACAAGGCGACATTGAAATGTTTGCTGTTTCAATAAGGAATGCATTAATTGTTTTTCACATAGAAGGCTGCATTGGTTGGGCATTTATATCACTGACTAACATGCTTGCATTAGGTAGAGGCTCTGGCGGTAAAGAGGACATTCTAAGCTCATTTTAAGCATTACAGGATGAAACTCTCGTGCTTATTATTATGCTCCGACGAATGAATAGCTCCTATTGAGATAAGACTTCACCCTGGGAATAGGTGATCATTGGGCCCTTCAGAATGGTTCATTCATTCTTTTGTATTTATTGTTTTTCACCTTTGGGCTGTTCTATTTTTCCATTCTGTTATCTTCAATGCCATTTGCGAGGAGATAAAGCAGGATTCAAGTAAATTATGGTAGCGCAGCATAGACAGAGGAGACTTCATCTAGTTCTTAACAATGCACATGACGCAATACTGGCGTTTGCGGGCAGTCTACTCTCTGCTGAATACAAAGCACAGTCTTCATCTTCACTTATGCGATTAAATTTTAAATTAAACACGCATAAACACAAAACTTACATGCTTGTTAACGCAGGTTGCCGATTGGGCCTCCATTCCAGCTGTTACATTTCACTTATTCGCATAGACTCTACACAGAATATCGCCCCTTGTTCCTTCGCTATTGTAGCCAACGAAGTAGCGCCCACGAATGAAGGAACTGTCATTAAATTGTCTCCTGCCGGCATCTCAGTAGGTAGCATCATACCTCATGACTATCATAATCTTCATATAAATACCTGATGACGAATTATACTTCTTCCAAGATGGGTGCATATTCACGTTCTATAGTGATTTGCAACCTCAACTAAAGGAAAGTTGCGCATTATTGTAAGTCTGCATAATGGACACGGCATAGAGATCTTTTAAAAGAACAAAGGATGGACATCAGCAATGCGGTAAGTAAAAGTCCAGCTGGAATCCCAATTGCGAGGTTATAAAGGTCGACGTGCTTACCTTCATTCTCGAGAGTACAATGGAGCGCGAGGCTGAATGGGTGGGGTCTGGGATGGGCTGAAGTGGTAAAAGGAAAGAGGAAACAGGAGCACTGGCACGGAACGAGGCAGAAAGCAGAAAAATGAGATACGATCATTAGCAAAGCCCAGTTCAGTCAAATCTAAGTTCAGGCCTACCATTGGCAATAATCATGGCAAGCATGTAATGGGTAATAGATATGAACAGTCAAAATATGGGTGGAACTCACCAAAATGGCATCGATGAAGTCTGACTCAGGAGGAGAGGGAGATGGACAAATTGTAAATTTCACTTTGGAGGATGTCAATTTGTGAAAACAAAATGGGAGATGGAGAAAGAACCAGTTCTAGCCTCACTAAAAAGCAATGAAGGAAGGTAGATACATGAATGTGCATCTGCGAATCTGTAATGGTTAGGAGAATTTGACAAACAAGGTGTGGTGGGAGGTGGTCGCTAGACTAAAGGCGGGTTCAATCATGTCGCAGATTGAACTGAGCGCATCGCTTGCGTGCAAATCACTTTTAAACGGTAGTGCAGGAACGGTGAATAAAACAACAGCAAGGGATGGTTAGTGGGTAATTTTGGTTAACGCACAACTGGTGGGCGAAACACGGGCACTTGCAACTGAAGTGCATTGAGAACCCCACAATTTGCGACTCAGCATGTCACAAACTTGATGAGCTGAATTGTCCAACAGCATCGATTACAGAATTTTTATGGAAGTGTTATTTGCGTCAATCCTATTAGCTTGCGTAAGTGGGTAAAATCAGCTTCTTAGACTTCTCCGAAAGCAAATAGCCTACTGAAAAGAGTAGGCTAGCAGTCACGGCTACATCGAAAGGGGAAAGGACAAGAAAAAACCAACCGCTATCACCTTAGTCACACCGGGATAAAACTGGCTGATCCTAATAAATTTGTTTAAGATGATTAGCTGACAACATTATTAGGAAAATTTTGTTGCATTTTACTGCAAACCTTAAAATAGCCTGTTTATTCGAATGATTGAAGCAAAGTTAAAGAATGGAATTGATTCCTCATAACTCTTATGCTGTACATCGTAGAAGAGTTCTAAATGATGATGGCTTATTCTACTACAATCCATCTGCATCGAGGTCTTGTAATCGAATGTAGGTTAATAAAAGTTAGAGATGCATGCTTGCCATCTGATAGAGGCGTTTCTGCGGCCACAACCACTGTCAAGGTACGTCGTCATGACAGCTTAAGCCAAGATCATTCAACCAGAGTGCTTCATCACCTCTGGTTGCTCAAAACTACTTGTCTGGGAAACAAGCTTTGGATCAAAATTAAGATGGTTTTAGATAAATAAAAGTAATTTTGTAAAATCCGGTCATGTGAGGCAATTCTGCTTGTGTGCCTGACTTACTGATAATGACGAATCAAATGGGAGACAACGCGTGGGAGGGGAGGCTCCTATTATCCTAACCCATCCCACCCACTCACCTTCCTCTCCTTTTCAACTGCATACCATCGCACCCGAAACGTGCACAGGCAAATGTGGCGGTAGAGTCATTACCTTATCACTCATACCTGTCTACATGCCATTACTGTCTTCTACAGCAGCTATGCTGGCAGCAGAGGTGGGCGACTGCAAAGATCACAATGCCGCAAGGAAGGAAGGGCAGATACACCAGATATTGCCGTTGATTGGTGGTGGTGCAGACGAAATAGCACGAAGACTACCATGGGAAGTTAGTGGTGTGGGGGTAGAGCGTCTGACTCTAGATGTATGTTCAAATCACGTCGAGATCGATGCGCTTCATCCCCCTACCTTACCCTTCTTCTCCGCTGTGCCTCCTTCAAAACTCACTGCGATTGCGTCCTGCCTGCCTACTCCGTGTCAGCCAATAGAGCTCAAAGCAGGAGGAGGACGAGTAGAAGTTGAGGTAGAAGAAATTGGCTTGCGAGCACAAAGAATTATTGCGGCAAGTAAAAACGAAACATGTTTGCCGCAATGTGGCTTGATCGTGGCCAGCAAGAATGAATTAATTGGAGATAAGGCTTCCAAACAGTGGAGACAAATCCCAACTACGCACAAAGCATCGGGAGGCAAGGGAAGGAAAGCATAAGCCATGCAATCATAGCTGCATGGAGACTCGAATCAACAACATCCTGGGTAGAAACCAGATGCGCTATTACGCGCTCCTACTTCCTTCACCCATCCCTGCTGTTGCCATCCTCTCTCTCTCGACTAGTGGAATCGTGCGTTGCTCCAGTGGACAGGAAAGGTCTAGGAGACAATTGTTTAGCAGTCTTCGTAGCTCTGACGTTGGAACAGTTGTGAACCAGGTGAGTTTTGCATGCCTCATCGCCTTTGCTTCATCATGTCTTGTTCGCTTATCGGTTATCCGCTCTAGCATCGTGCAATCCCAGCCTGATGGTGCGAATGTGTAAGTGGATGGGTGGGTAGCTTATTAAATGCTATCTTATTTTTATATAAAAGCAAAGTGCATAAGGAAGCTGACATTTGTGCTTCCAGTTAAATAAAGTCTAAGCTGCACACTTGAGGTTCTAAAGCATTCCTAGACATAAAATTTTACGGATAGTAATGATAACGTTAAGAATGCTTTATCACTGGTTGTCCGCTAGCCGTCCTTCCATGATACAGAAAGCACAACACCGTTCACGCATTTCGCACACTCCCAATTTATTTATGTCTTGCATTCGTTATGATGGATGCTGCTTAGAGCATCCGTATGCGTTTGTTATTCATTCATTTAAGGCAGCAATCGTACATTGAATGTCTTACATTAATGTTAGTCCAAGTTGAATTGTGAGACGAAATGACACTGTTTTTTGTACGAATCCGCTGACGTTTAATTAGTTCGTGGTCTTTCAAACATCCTCTAATTGATGACCGCACCTTATTGTTTATCTAACTGCTAAACAGTTTTCGAAGGTAGCAACACCGTTGCAATGCATGCCAGAATGCATCTTTTAAGGGAGAGGCGATCAGTGGTCACGAATAGGTTAGTGGAAGGAGCGCCATCTGCAACTGAGGGTGAATAGTAGCTCAGCCTCGATCACTGTTTCCCCTGACTATGTGATCATTGCACTCAATACGAAGGCCTGGGGACCAAGGCTAAAAATGAGAGGCTAATCGCAATACATTGACAGCTGAGATAGTGGATCACCACCCTTTGCAAAATCCCTTACCCAGCCACGGTCCGTCCGAATTACATGGCGCATCGCTAAAAAATATTCAGTGCATCAAATTCAAGCTTTTGTGGGAATTTGTCCCTATATAGTGATGTCGATGCCCTAAATAGGGTACAGAAACCAGGTTGTTGGCACACCCTGACGGAGATTGCGTGAAGTAACTAAAATTGACTTACCCGTGGCTGAGCCAGAGTAGCCACGTCCGAGACGTGCGTTTGTATGTGATGATTGGACCTTGCTCTTTGCACCTGAAAATGAAAGAGATAAAGCAACATAAAATAAGACAGGGTTGCTAAAGACACACCGCTCATTTTGCCATGCAGCCACATTCTTGGCATATTAATAGGTCTTTCTGTAAGCACATTAGAAAGGCAGGCAAAATATGATACAGAGTAAATCTGGGTGGGGTGCTGTAACCCACACTAAGCAATTAGAATCGCAGGATGTGACTTACAGCATACACATATCAATGTATACATGTGTAGAAACTGCACGGAAACAAAACCCGCATTGACATTGTGGGGAGAGATTCTATGAGAAGCAGTATTATCAGTCAACTATATGCCTTATTTTGTAGTAACGCTACCAATGTAAAAGGCACGATTTTGCGAAATCTCTACTATGCCACCCCATTTGACCGATGGCAGGTAGATGCTTCTAGCCTTAACAAGAAGTGTCGGGTGGGAACCGAAATAGAGACCATCAATTGTACTTGATTACGCCAAACACTTCCATGAGAGGTCCTAGTTACACGGTCTTAATTGCACTTAGGTAGTTATTTTCATTGAGGTAAAAGTCCCAGAATATTGCCTTTAAATTAGTCAGCATTCAGAGTTTTGCGTGCCAATAGTTTGCATTTGCACTGAGGCGTCAATTCTTAATCTACCCAGCGTTTCGCCATTGATTGTAGACGTCGCAAGAAAGCGCTCAATTAAAAACATGCCTGCTGCCAAAAAACCTCTGGCGAAATATTTGTTTGCTCAACTAGTAAGATGGGCTGGCTTTGGGCCATGCTGGCAGCCCTAGTATTATGCCCGCTTCCACCTTAAATAAATTCTCGGCACGCTACGATTGGGTTGGGAAATAAGGCTTTTTAAAGAATATGTGAAAGTATAGGAGACATGCTGGGGGCAAACCACATGCGAATAGTTTATTTGGGTTGTATTTACTAAACATGGCCAGCCAAGTTGTCGAACGGGGATCACATCTGCTCCAACCCTATTTAAGCCTGGACACAGGTCCAGCAGTGTTCGTTCGTTTGGCACTAACTACAGCGCACGTGTTGCAGCACTTCCAATATTTTACCCAGCTCAGCCTCAAAGGAAACCTTCATGTGTGCAAAATGCCTCAGGATACAAGCTAAACCCATTCCATACGGAGCACACATGGCAAGTGTGCATCATGGTAAGTCCCACTCCCCTTTTCAAGGCGTGTATCGATGCACAAGCATTACTTAAAATTCAGGGACAACTGGATAACTTGTGTAATTGAGCAGGCAAATCAAGAGAATGAGTGGTTTACATCCATTAATTTGCTGCACCACCAGTGCGCCTTTCAATGATTCTCTCAACACTACCTCCATCAATTTAAACATATTTTAAAATGTTTGCCAGCATGCTGTGTGGATTGCTTAAGGGTGAAGGCATCGACTGAGAAGGTGCTCATAGATCAAATGGGTAGGTCAATCCAAACATTGTCCTCATTACACTCGCACTACAGTAACACTTTCGCTGACAAGAATGCACGAGTTCATTTAAACACGCTCCAAGCTTCGCAGCACAACGTGTGCTTTGTGCACCCCCAGCAATTCGAGGGTTTTGAATCACTCATGCAGCACTACATGGAAGCGCACACTGGTGAGTTTGTAGATGCTTTAGTCCAGTTAGCCAAAAATATATTATTGCATAAGCATGCTTCAGTGGGCATACGAGCTTCTCCAGAATTCATGCCTTGTTGTGATATGTTGCAGGTCAAAATGGGGAGTCATCTGATGCACTCTACTACTGCATGGAATGTTATGGGGACTGTCCAACATAGGAGACACTGAGAGGCCACATCCGCTTAGGCCGTCCTTGTACGTTTTCCTCCGTTTGTAAGACTCACTTCTTGATGACCAAGTGTGCCGGTCATGCGCCTGCCTTGCAGATGTTTGGAGCAAGCTGTACAGTCAAATGGGATAAAAATCCCTCCAAGCAGATGAGCTTCGTAAGTCCCAAATGAGTTCATTTATTGCCTTAAAGCATTTTTAGAAGAGCGATGATCACTAAGATAAAACCAATTGAGCTCGCACAATTTTAATTGTCCTACGACAACGGATTCGCCTTTGCGAAACATGCTTTCGTTTGTTGACATTGCAAGAAGCGCATGAATCGCAGGGGTCTGCCAGCCGAACTTCTTGAAAATGTCAGGTGTTTTCGGAATCACTCTCGCTTCGATTCCGTTTAACGTGCTATCTTCTGCCACCTTCCATACATTCTGCATCGCAAACCAACCTGCACTGCCACACTCTGCCATGCAGTAGGAAAGTACACTCCATCATTACATCCTCTCTCCACTCGTCTCACAAGACTCTTTCTTTATTCCTCCATTCAACCATCCTAATCAGCCTATTCGATATGTGAAGGTGAAGGTGGAGACGGAGGTGGTGGTGGTGGTGGTTCACGATGCACGAGCAATTCACGTCCTTCGTCTGGTGGCTCCCACGCAGATGACAACTTGGCACTGTCAGCGCTCCTCCTCAAACTCAAATCGTAGCACGCATACACCAACAACTCCATTGTTTTGTAGTATTCGGATCCGAAGCACTTGCAGCAACGAAGGCGCCAGTTCACACTCGTGGTGGCCAATGGACTATTCTCAATGTCCTCCGTACTCTCCACGAAAGCGGAGAGTACCTGCATGTCTTCTTCCGCATCATACACGTCGTCGGTCAAAACTACAATGACTAGCATCTGATGCGGTTTTATAATGTCAAGAAAGCTAATGAGGTTGTCCATGAAGTCAAAATCCCTTTCTAGTATGTAGATAAGGCAATCATAATGGCGGAGGTGGTCATGGAAGTCCTCTTTTAGAATGCGCACTTTAGGCATGAAGTTGCCCCTTGCCGGTTAATATTCAACTCAGGAACCATTTAGTCTAGAGTTATGGTCCATAATGAAAAGCTTCCTTCCAATAAACTGTCATTGGCGCGAGTGAAATTAAATCCAAGCATGCAAGGAGAATCACAAACTCCTCTCTCATTTGTGTCGAAAGCTGTGTACACATTTTCCGGAATAGGCAGCAGACAGCAATGTACTGTCGGCTTGGTAAAGTGGTGACCACGTTGGGAAAGGAATGGTTGGAGTGAATCCACCTCCTCCATGTGATACTGCACTGCCGCAACTGCGTCTCGACACGTGTCTGACGAGGGTCGTGGGAGGAGCATTTTGCACAGATTCTTGTCGAGCCACTTCCATCCACTGATGTAGCGACTGAGTGCCTCACGCTAACGACGACTTTGCAGTATCCACCTCCAATGCGGCATTGCCTTGCACACGTTCATGAAGTTGGGAACATTCAGGAAGTGGCATATTTGTGGTGCCAATTCGGGTGGCAGTTGGGTGATTTTGCAATGTGAAGCATCATCCTCGTCCTAAATGTCAACGAAAGTGCATCTTGGTTAGTGGCATGAGAAAAGTACAGGTGGGGGGTATTGAAATGAAGTGAGGATACGTGGATATGGTGTGAAATGAATGTCGGAAAGTGAAGGGAGTAGAGATAACCGAAACGCAGCATTGTCGTGAAGGTCGGAAGCGTAGAATGACTGCGTGACGCAGACGTCGAGGTTGATATAGCTTCCGTTAGAGGGAGGGAGGAATGGAGGTAGGGAGAGAGAGAGCGAGGGCGAGGACAGTCATTTGGCTGACCTCATTGACGTGTTCGCGCATTGGTTGTCACGTCGTCGTGGTCGTGGTCATGGTCGAGGCCGTCCACCCTTTAACAGTCACGCCATCAACACGTCTGTCACATAATGCCTTGTCCACCGATAAATAATGCGGAGGTGGGAGGTGGTGAGACACAACACAGTCCTCGCGTCACAGTGATTGCTTGCAACGACAATAGCATCATCCACACCGTTGTCCACTTGGTACTTCTCGGTAGTCGTAGTAGTAGTAGTAGACACCCACCTCATATAGTGGCAAAGCATTTCTGCCTTTCTCAAGTCAATGTCACAATGCGAGCAACGGTGGCACTCGTGCGGTCTACCCTTGCTTCACTCACTCACTCACTCACTCACTCACTCACTCACTCACTCACTCACTCACTCACTCACTCACTCCGTCACTCGCTCATGCTGTAAATCCACGAGTGCTTCTCTGCGTTTGTTGCAAAATGTTGGCCATATTAGCCCGGTGAGTAGCCCTGTTGCCCGTGGAATGCAAAGGGACACACACACACACACGCAGACAACTCAATGTCGATTTGTGTCTTTTCTTGTTGTTCACTTCATCTCATTATGCCAGGGCAGTGCGCGTTGATGTGACAGTGAGGTGGTGCCTCGAGAAGCCGCACGCCTCAATGGCACAGCACCAATGCTAGCAACTCTTCGTGTGGACGAGGTGAGTGGCTTCGAGGACAGGAGGAGAAGAAGAAGAAGAAGAAGAAGAAGAAGAAGAAGAGAAAGAAGGCGCTGTTTTACCGACCTACACGGTGCCAAACACACACCCACTCCTCACATAATCCACGAAGCTGGCGGACATCGTGCTCTTCCCCCAGTTGTGTGACAACGTGGTGCCACTGTGTGGAGGACGATGTCGTAGACCTCATCTCAACTGCCCCTCCACGTGGCATTGTCCACGCCAATTTTCTGCCCATAGATCGGTGAAGCACAAGAGTATTCTAGCCTGTGTGTGTGTGTGGTTGTTGAAGACGATGGAAAGGAAGCATCAATCTCCAAACCACATGTAGCGATGAGAATGTGAAATGGCAACATTGGGCATTATTATGATTGAGGAGTGTAGCCACATTTGCCGCAGCGTGCGGAGCCGCCAATGCAGTGAGGAGCATTCTCTCCTTCTTTTTCCTTTCTTTTTTTCTTTCTTCCTTCCTCTCCCTTGTTGAATGCCTCCCTTTACTTTCATCGCATTCTTTTTCCCTTTTTTTCCTCCCATTCATTCATCATCCATGCTGTCTTTCAACAGCCTACTCTCTTTCTCAACCTCTCATTCATTCATTCATTTCATTCATGTCATGCAATACACACACACACACACACACACGTCCAAACACAGGCTCACTTTCTCTATCTTAGCAAACACCACCTAAACTAAGGCGGCACTACTTACAACTTGTTAGTAGACCTGCTGCCTTCCTCCCTCCTCACAACTACTTATGCACTGCTAGTAGACTTCTTCCAACTCCTCCTCCTC
Organism: Taenia hydatigena; assembly: GCA_036345935.2. NCBI lineage: Eukaryota > Metazoa > Platyhelminthes > Cestoda > Cyclophyllidea > Taeniidae > Taenia > Taenia hydatigena. The sequence goes on along the minus strand of JADWOT020000004.1, from coordinate 12,162,495 downwards.
CTTTCTCACCTCTCTCCCACCTCCATTACTCGTGCAGCACTCCTTCTTTTCTCCTTTAGTTTCAATAAATGCCACTCCATTCATTGGTATTTACTTTGCTTTCAACGCATTCATTCATTCATTCTCACTTCCTTTCTTTCTTTCTCTTATTTCTTCCCTTTCTCTACCTTTCCCGCATTCCCCCATTTCTACATTATTTGCAAGCGTATGTTCTATCCCCTTCTTTTCACTATTTTTTCCATCGGCCATTTACTTTCAGCAAAAGAGGCCCTTTCATTTCAGACGCAAAGTTAGGCTCTCCCTCTTCTCCTCCTTCATTCGACGGCAACGACACAGTACCGTAGCTCACTAGATAGTTTAACAAACCTACCAATTGTTTCTACACCCATTTGAGGTATTCAACGCCCCCCACAAATTCCAAAGGGCCTCTTGTCTCTCACTTACCTACTGCGTTTCTTACGCTGCTGTTGCGCAAACGGTTGTGCGTGAATGCACACTTACCATGTGCAAAATGCTCTTTCCACAACCCTCGTCAGACACGTATGGAGACACAGTTGCGACAATGCAGTATCACATGGAGGAGGTGGATTCACTCCAACCATTCCTTTCCCAACGTGGTCACCACCTTACCAGGCCGACAGTACATTGCTGTCTGCTGCCTATTGCGGACAATGTGTACACAGCCCTCGACACAGATGAGAGAGAATTTTGAGATTCGCCTTGCATGCTAGAATTTAACTGCACTCTCGCCGCTGACAGTTTAGTGGAAGGAAGCTCCTTCGTTTTGGACCATAACATACGAATAAGTGGTTCCTCTGTTAAATATTACCCGGCAAGAGTCAACTTCATGCATGAAGTGCGCATTCTAAAAGAAGACTTCCATGACCACCTCCGCCATTATGATTGTTTTTTCTACATACTGGAAAGGGATTTTAACTTGATTGACAACCTCATTAGCTTTCTTGACATTATGGAACCGCATCAGATACCAGACATTGCAGCCGTGAGAGACGGCGTGCGTGGTGCGGAAGAAGACATGTAGGTGCTCTCCGCTTTCGTGGACAGTATGGAGGACATTGAGAATAGTCCATTGGCCACCACGGGTGTAAACTGGCGCCTTCGTTGCTGCAAGTGCTTCGGATCCGAATACTACAAAACAATGGAGTTGTTGGAGTTTACACGTGCATCGTGAACCACCATCACTACCACCTCCACCTCCACCACCACCACCACCACCACCACCACCACCACCACCACCACCACCACCACCACCACCACCACCACCACCACCACCACACCACCACCACCACACCACCACCACCACCACCACCACCCACCACCACCACCACCACCACACACCACACCACACACACCACCACCACCACCACCACCACCACCACCACCACCACCACCACATATCGAATATGCTGATTCGGATGGTTGAATGGAGGAATAAAGAAAGAGTGTTGTGAGACGAGTGGAGAGAGGATGTAATGATGGAGTGTACTTTCCTACTGCATGGCAGAGTGTGGCAGTGCAGGTTGGTTTGCGATGCAGAATGTATGGGAGAGCAGGAGGGTGAAGTGTTGGGAGTGGAAGAGGGTGGCGTGTGATTGAGCAGGGACTGTAGTCTAAGCGGCTGACGTGGTTATGGGTTATGGAATGCGGAGAGGAAAGGCGATGTGAAAAGACAGTGATGGTGGCTCTGTGAAGGGACGAAGTGACTGGTACGTGTAGGTGGGTGGATGGATGAATGAATGCGTTAGAGAATGCAGAAGAATAGGTGAATGCACTGAGGCATACGCAGATGTTGTGAGGGAGACGCAGCCCATGTACACAAAATCACAACGTGTAGATTTGTACGAGTTTGGTAATGCTGGGGTTGTTGGCCTTAAATCATGAGACGTGAGCGTGGGCTGGCCTGCGAGATCATCCCTGTGGAAGTGGATGGGTGGATGGGTAAGTGGGTGAGGAGGAGGACCGCGTGACCGCACCTCACACGTGTGTGTGTGTTTCATTTGATCTCGTTGAGTGTGCGCGATGCGTGAGTTGTACGAAGACCGACTGCATTGAGGTATACGTGATAATGCGTGGAATGGATAGAATGAGGTGAAGAAGAGGTGAGCGATAAATGGAGGCCAAGGAAGATAAGCGAAAGAGGGTGATGAATATGGCCGAGTAATTTATGTGAACTAACTTAAAATCTCCCACATGCTGCGCAAAACATGACATTATTGTGTCACCACAGTGCTGACAATGAGATGCCTCACGTATTGGCACAATTCTGGCGACTGGATGCAACAACTTATGGCAGATACGTAGACTCATCTAAAAGCGACCCTACCAATAAGGCAATGACTAAAAGTAGAAGATACTCCTTCAAATGCACCATCTTAGGTCCAACGAGGACTATTTTCACCATTTTCTCACTCCACCACACGGCTACCAACCACCGTCTCGCATGTGTAACATATCTTACCACTTTTTTCTCCCTTCCTTCCTATCTTCCTTACTTCCTTCCTTCCGTCCCTCCTTTCTCCTTCCTCTTCTTTGAAATGCAAGCCTGCTGTCCCACCCGTGTGGTTCTTTCCTTACCACCATCGAAAATGCACATACTGGATGTGCTGCATAAATCCCTTCAACACTCACACCCGTCTTCCCGTCACAATGCAGCAACAGGAATCCACTACTAAAATTAATTAAGTAACACTTTTATTCCACTCGCATTTGAACCGCATTTCTAGCCCACTGGCATTGTGAGGCGACAGTACAGCCTCATCGTTGTGGGTGGTTGCTATCACTTCCACAAGCACATTCAACGCACCTACACCTCACCTACACCACAAAGCAGCACATCGTTCCAGTCGTGCCAGTAATAATTATCATGAGGCTGTCGATTGAATCTATTGATCGTGTCACACACTCAAACAAACCGCCACAACAATGTTTGCAAATCGAATGTGGTTACAAACACTCTTCCTTTTGGTCTACATATCACTTTGGCTTGTCGATCACTTTGGTTTTTCCGTTTGCAATTTTTCTTTCTCGCGCGGACCCTCGTAGACATGGCGCAAGCAGTGTCGACGAGGAGAGGTAGGTGCTCGCCCTTACACACACCTCTACTAACCTCATTGTCATGCAGGTTGCCAAAGACGCCAACAGGCTGTCTCTCACAAAGCACTTCAAACAGATGTTCATGTGGACGGAGAGCAAGTGGAGCAGGTAGAGCAGGTGGAGGAGATGGAGAACTCGACTGGCGCATCTGATGCGAAGCTGGTGAGATTCCAACAGATACTGCAATTCTTCGCCTCGCCTCCAAGTCATTCGATGCGGAGGCGGTAGCGGCAGCAGCAGCGACGGTCGGCAGAAACGGAAGGAGATACCGGCGCCGCAGACACGACCTACGGTGTTACCGACCTTCTGGATGAGTACGAATGGAGGGACGAAGGAGGAGGTAGTGATGTGGATTGGGGAAGGGGCCTTTGCGCTGAAAGGAGGAGGAGAAGACGGATGGAGACAAAGGGCCGTGTCGAAGAGGGACGAGAACGGGCAGGAAAAGGAGGAGGTGCCCACCTTAAGTAATCAATGGAAAAAAAGTCTACTTAATTTCTTTACCTCAGCGTACTCACCTAATCCTCAAATGAAGGCCTGGCAATAATTTATCTTTGACAGGTGATTGATGGATGTGCGTCAACGCCTTAGGCTTTATCTAGCGACTTCCACTATTCGTCGCTATTTGCCAAACTTCACATCAGATGCGAATGCTTGCGAGTTCCCCCTCCGCCCACACTGCCCATTCTGTCCCACTTCCTCTGCTTCCACATGAACATTCGTCGTCTGAGGTGCTTTGTGTCAGACAGCTTCTTCTCTTCTTTGGCAACCCACATACCACCTTTCTTATTATCGTTCTTCTTCTTCTTGTTTGTTCAAATACATCTCTTTTGTTCTTTAGATGAAGGCCTTATCTCACTTATCACTTAGTAGGCGGCAGGATGGCTATGATGCCACAGAATCCACCTTACTGCCAGTTTGGGCTCACTCTCCAACGCCCACTTCGAAGCATTCAATACCACATCCCGACTCTGTCTTATGATCAATGAGTTGTGCGACGCCATCTCCTTCACATTATAACAAGGCACGTCGTTTCCAGGCAGCTCTCTCCCTCCACATAAATTGCACCCGATGGGAAAATGAAGCACATCTTTCAAGTCATTCTTGATGAATGACGAGGAAGGAGCGATGGTTGATGGGATGAAAGGAAGCCCACTGCGGTCTGTTTGTGCCGACTTGACTTCGATGCATCCAAGCAAATGATGAAGGAGGGCGAGCAACGAGGTGATGGCACAGCAACTGACTTCTCTTAACAGGGTCACAAGTGGCGCAACCCCTTGCCTCCGCAACTAATTCACTGACTACTTCTTAACAACCCACCAACCAATATCACTTTCGATGGAAATTTCAACTGACATGATCCCTTCAAATTAATCAAGTGACCGAACTCTTCTGCAACAACTGCCTCATTCTCCGCCACCTCACTCAGTGAGGGTTTGCTGCCCTAGTGGTTGCCAATCTATCGGCGTTCGCGTCGTCCTCTCGTCAAGCTTTGGTCCCACGCCATTGAATGTGCAACCACAACAAATAGTCCACCACAACCTTCCAAAACTGCTCAGAGAAGTCCCAACAATCTTCAACTAAAATTCAGTAAAGTACTCAAAAGGGAGATTGTTATTTAAGAGCAAGTTCAACACTCAGGCCCATGTTATTGCGCATAGCACTTGCTGTTAAGCCACGCAAATCCCATCGCATCGTCGGTCGGTGATGTCCACGCATACGTGGCAGCAGCTGCAGTCGCAGAAGCGGGGCTCTGTGGAGGAGGCGAAGCATAGAAGGGTTGAACTAGCGCCGTCGACAACTCTACAAATCCCCGTCCTTCAGGTACCTAGAATATTGACAACGAGTTGTAAGATGCAAATGCCTCCTCATAATAGCAGTAGTAGTCCCTGTTGTCCATGCCTACCGACAGACAACAACAGACAACCGCCCTACTACCCTCAGGAGGTGCCCACATACAGAATACTTCCAACTTCTCGCAATCTGTACCCACAGCACCTCATCACCATCGCAAAAGGCGACAGAATGACCAATCCTCCGTCTCAACAATATAAAACGCCATACCAAATGAAGGAGAGATTCAAATGTGCCGCGACAACAGACTACCGCCCTACTACTCTCAAGAGGTGCCCACATACAGAATACTTCCAACTCCTCACAATCTGTACCGACAGCACCTCATCACCATCGCAAAAGGCGACTGCATCACCAATCCTCCGTTTCCACCTTATAAAACGTCATACCAAATATAAAGTTGAGATTCGTTAATGCCGCGATGGCGGTTTAGCGCCTATCATATCTGTCTAAACAATAAAAATTGTGTTGCGGATTGTAAAGGACAGACGCGTCGGTGCCTTGATAATATTGACTACTGCCCTCTTACCAAGATGTGCTCACGTACACAACACTTCATTTTGTCACATTCCCTACCGACGGCTTCTTGCAACAGACCTAGGAGCTGATAAGTTTAGCAGTTGTCTTAACAAGAGAAAACCTGAAACGGATTACAAAGGAAGGACGCGTCGATGCTGCGATAACACAGACTACCGGCATACTACCAAGAGGTGCTCACATGCACAATACTTCCATTTCGTCGCAATCTGACCCCACAGCTCCTCATGACCAAGACAATACGCGACTGGTTCCTTAGATCTGCTTAACAATAAAAAGCGTGAATCGGATCGCAAAGGAGGGACGCGTCGGTGCCGCGATGATACAGACTACCGCCCTATTACCAAGAGGTCCTCACGCACAGAACACCTCCATTTCCTCACAATCTCTACTCACGGCTCCTTACAACAGACGTAGGAGCCGACAAGCTCAGCTGTTCTCTCTCAACAATAAAAAAAATTGATACGGATTGTAAAGGAGACAGGCGTCGGTACTGCAATTACAGAGACCTCCGCCCCATCGCCAAAAGGTGCTCACGTACAGAAAACCTCCATTTGGTCTATTTCTACCGACGGCTCCTTACGCCAGACGTAGGAGCCAAGTGCCTCAGCTCCTCTTCACCCTTTTAACGATCACATAAAACGTGATGCTGAATCTAAAGGGAGGACTCGTTGGCGCCGCGATGACAGACTACCGCCTTACTACCAACAGGTGCTTACATACAGATTACTTCCATTTCGTCACAATATGTACAGATACCTCCTCATAACATAGGTAGGAGGCGACTGCTTCAAAAGTTTTGCGTTTCAACATTAAAAACGTTCAAAACCGATTTTAGCAAGACAAGTTTTACCTTTACATTGAGATACCACGATGACTAGCATGTACCCGGACTACCATTACACATAAATGTAGTGTTTTTTCACATGTGGTTGATTTGTTTTGTGGCCATCTTTTCTGTGGACTACTAACTTAGGCTCAACTACACGGACAATCAGTTCTTATAAAGGTGTGTCAACTCAACCTACTAACTTATTTGCGACGTTTTGCTTTACTTTATTAATAATTAATAATTTGGAAACACCGAAGGGAAATGGCAACGCTACCACATTCCAACAGAGATCCATGGAAGGAAATACAAAAATCACAACAGAGACAACGGTGATGACGTTCCACAGACAAACAATAGACCACCACGACCCTACGTGTTCATCGGCTACCTCGTGTCCAATGCAAGCAACATCCGTCTAAAATGGCCATTAAACGACCACTTTATATAGTGCGTTACAGAAAACGGATGAACCCTCAAAACATGACTTTACTAACCCTCTTTTCAACGGCTTCACCACAGCTTAGATGTTCCACTGTTTTTTTTTTCATAAAAGAACTCGTTTGCATAAAATAAATGCAATTATCCACCAAGAACGCTCCTACGTATGTTTCACTGCTACCAACCCCACCCAATATGCTTGTGGCACTTCACTCCAGCCAATTATAACAAACAAATAAGGAAAACGCGTTAAACAGACGACATTAGGTCACTCTGCATTAATCAGCGCATCAAATGTATGCAACGTTGGTAAGAAGATAGTGAACACTTACTGTACCTCCTACAAGGCAACAGAGTCACCAAGACCTCAGCTGCACTCACGGCCCAGAAAAGAGGCGAGGAAACAATCCATCTCGTGACACCTGCAGTCCCACCAAGGACGCAACACCGCGAGCGTTCGCCTTCACCGCATTTCTCCGCCTCATCCAAGGAGTGCTCAATTAATCACACATTACCAAATTGGGCAGCATGCTTTATGATGAAAGAGTGCTAAGTCTTTTGGCGCACCAACGACTGTACAGCGAAGGAGGGGCATTGATCATATCCTTTACAACTGGAAATTGGCGTGTAGTAGTATTTTTTGGGAGCGGATAAATTATGTCCATATGCGAAAATCATCCCAACTTACCACCTGCCGCTGGAGGCATGTAAGTTACCCAAAAGATATCAGATCTCTGCATAAAAACTCCCTAATGACATCACGCAGCTTAAATAAAGCATTAATTTATTAATCTAGCATTCTCGAGTCCAAGTTACTTCGCATCCCCTCTCATCTACGCTTAAACCTTTCGGTTTCAATTCAGCAATGCGCTAGAGACGAAAATTCGGGGTAAAGGTGTACACCATACAAACGCTGCACTCTCCACCTACGTTCTCCTCGAATCTACTTTGTAATTGCCTCTATAATCGCCACAAAACCAAGAAAGTTATCTCTGACTAGTCTGAAATAGTTTGACTGCTCTCAAGTGGCAGACTCGATATGCATTTCATTGCCCACAAATGCAGCAATTGTATCCAGTAATAGGAAATTCGGACCCCTCACCTTTCAGCATGACCGAAAAACAACTTAAAACAGGCAGGATCAGCAGAGACCACTCTAGTGTTAAATGCACTTAAGCATCTAATTAAACGAGTTAATGAAACCTGAGTATTCCACCACGAGCATTGCACGAACCACGAATTCAGCAAGCCTCAAAGTTGCTAGCCACGCTTTCATGCCCATAATAAAGGGTCTCTTATGCATACGCATAAAATACGTCAAAATTTACAAACAAGGATACCTACACACCTCGACTCGTCAGCGCGAACCGCACACCACGCACGGCGACCACGACCACGTCGCTGGCGTCCGTGTCTAGTACGAAGGGAGGTGCGGCGGTCTCGAAGTCTGGTAAGGCCAAAATCGGAGCAGAGCAGAGCATTCGCTTTAGTTCTCTGAAGGCTTCATCATGTTCATTCTCCCACTTAAAATTTCTTTTTGCCAGCTTCTCGGTTAGCTTGTGTAGGGGACTAGCAATCTTGGCAAAGCCTTTAACGAAGCGCCTAGTGTAATACTTAATTCTTTAAATGCGCTTTGTAGGCCAGAGGCGGGAAGTCAATTTGAACCACGTGACGGAGCAACGTGGAGACTCCTTGGAGCGTGACGGACCCTCGGCCTGAACCCCCATTCGTCGCCTAGCTGTATTTATTACCCATATACATTAAAGATGTCCAAACGCACTCAGACTTCTACTGGCAAGGGTAACCAGGAGAGGAGGAACCCTCCACACCTAGAGTAGTTTGCCGAACCGAGGAAACTGCGAAGTTCCGTCTGACTAGTTGGTGTTGGCCAGGTTCTCACTTGTTTTTGCCATCTTCACTGACTGCCATCCCGTCTGACGAGACTGTGTGCCCCAGAAAGTTGACTCAACGGCAGAGAAAATGACACTTCTTTGGATCCAAGGTCAAACCTGCATCTTGCAGACGGTCTAGGACTAGTTTGAGATTGGCGTTATGCTCGCGAATATCTCTACCGAAAACGAGGACGTCATCAAGGTAGATTATGCAATGTTCCGGGAAGAGCCCAATCAGTGCTGTCTGCATCAGGAGCTGGAAAGTGGCTGCGGCGTTGCAGAGACCGAACGGCATGGTCTGGAATTCATAAAGTCCGTTGGGTACTATGAAAGCCGTCTTCTCTCTATCTTTTTCTGCCACTTTTACCTGCCAGTATCCTGATTTTAAGTCTAATGTGGAGAACCACTTCGATCCACGCAAAGCTTCCAAGGAGTCGTTGATGTGAGGCAAGGGAAAGGCGTCCTTCTTAGTTACGGCGTTTAACTTCGTGTAATCGATGCACAGCCGTAGACTACCGTCACTTTTCTTCACTAGTGCGATTGGAGAAGCCCATGGTGACTTGGATGGTTTGATCACTTCGTCCTTGATCATCTCTTCCACCAGACGGTTCACTTCGTCCTGGAGGGGCGGAGATATACATACGTCTGGGTGGTTGCCAAATGGGCCTGGCCTCGCCAGTGTCAATAATGTGTTTGACCATACTTGTTCGGTCGAGTTTTGCTCCTTGCCAATGAGAACATGCTCGGATACTTGCTAAGCAAGGGGCGTAGCTCCTTTCTCTCGCCATCGGTGATGTGCGTTAGCTGGGAGCAAAGCTCATCCAAGTTGTTGATCGGGATGTCCGCAGCTTCGAAGAGGGCGCTGCAGATTGCGTCTGCGTCCTTTTTGGGCAGAGATCTGACTGGAGTTGTTTTCTTATGCCGCGGGGTCACGAATGTCCCTTCTGCAAAATTCAGGACCGCCTTGGTGTTACGAAGGAAGTCCACACCGAGTATAGCGTCCCAAATCAACTCGGGGCACATAATAAATGGGACTTGCCACGTTTCTGTCCCCAGTGATACTTTTAGTAACGTCTCTCCTTTTACTTTCATCTTTCTTCCCTCTGCTGAGAGAAGTTTTGCGAAGGGAGGACCCGTGCGAAATTTATTGTGGAGATCTGCGAACGCTTGAGGGTTCACCAATGACTTGGCTGCGCCTGAGTCAAGGAGGAAACTGCAGAGGCGTCCCCCTAGCTTGCCGGAGACTCGCATAAATGGAAGAGAGCCATGGGAGGATAAGCGATACGGAGCAGAGGGGTCCACCGCGGACGTGTGGAACTCGGTCGTCGGTGGGACGTGTGGAGCGACGAAGTCAGGAGGAGTTCCTGACGTTCCCTAGTGGCTGCATCGACCAGCTGGCTGAGGTCGCTGGTCTTCAGGGCCTGGAGTTTTGCGGCGATAGACGGGGGACGGACGCCGGCTTTGATTTGGACAGCCACCCATCTTTTCACCTTGTTAGGTGGGCAGCCTCTGAAAGCCCGTTCACCAAGGATTTGCAGTACTCCCGCGTAGTCCTCGTCGTTTTCGCCCGATTTTTGGTCGAGGAGAAAGAACTCTCGAGTGAGCGACTCCTCTCGTTGGTCAATAAGGAGCTGGGCCAGAATCTCGCAGCACTGGTCGAGGTCGGAGTCGGGTGAGACTCCGACATCAACCGCTGCGGAGAACAGCTCTTAGGGGAGAGCGTGCAGGATCAGCGGAATCCTCTGCCGCTGGGGGTACAAGTGGATGTTAAACCCAAGGGTTTTCATCCAATCTCCGAAATTCATTCCTTCCTTGAAATGGGGAAGGTCCGCCAACGCTGCCACCAGTGTAGAGGGTTCCTCCTCTCTTTTCTGGTCACCCTTGTTGTTAGTAGAAGTCTGGGTATGTTTCGACATCTTTAATATATATATCGTCAGCATCTCTTGATTTAATTTTAGTGTTCTTGTCATCTGTCGTATGTGGATCAAGACCTACTCCGAGTAGTTGTTCATTAAATAGCACGTGCTGAAATGAGAATCAAGACAGGAGACTGGATTGCAGGTCTATATTACATTTCAAGTGTCTCTCCTCTGAAGCCATTGATACAGTCGTCTTTACCCCAGTTGTTGCCGCAGTGTCCTCAATGGTTGGTAACATTAGCGCGCTGTTGCGATCGTCAACAAATGCGGGTAAACTCATTCGAATTCATGCATGACTTATCAAATGAAGACGAAAAAGATGAGCGCGATTGGCGAGTCGTGAGGTGGGAGTGGAGGCGTGCTTACGGTGAAATCAATCTGTTCGCCCACACCAGTCAAAGTCAGTGTGCTTTCGGCCATTCTCCCAATCGAAAATTAATGCTTCAACCCAGGGAGACAAGGGCGAGTCTTTGAAGTTGTTTCTTTCCCAATGTCATTAGTAAATTGGCTTTTGGATTCCATTAATTTATTTTCAGCCACGATTAGCCGTCGTCATTTAGCTCAGCCCAACAGTCAACTCTTCTGTACTCTCCAAAGCTGGAATGCTGTTCTGGTGTCTGACGTCTGCCAACCCTTCGAATGTGCAAATCTTTGTCAACGGTTCCATTCACCCACCAGTTCTCCAACATGGAGGCATGTCTCCTTTTGTACTGACCACGCTTATCAGATCTTAAGTTCCAAGTGCCAGACGAGCACCAAAGGGCTGAAGTGGGGCCTAAAACCACCACTATCTGCATTGTCGTTGATAGACAGACTTAAAAGTATCCAAACAAATGTCTTAGTGGTGCACAGTGTCACAACCCTTCGCCCCGCCGTTCATTTCTTCGTCAATTTGGTGCGCACTTGCCACCTAATACCGGATGGAATGCCATCGCGGTAGCAGACTCTTCATTCCATTAGTACGAAATTTGCAATCCCTGTTTGATTCGAATGTTCCTTGCGCCTTTGAAGGGGTAACTTGTGATGGTGGCGTTTGAGAAGACCTATGTCGCCGACAACGTGACCAGGGATGGAGCAGGCCTGTGTCGAGGTAGTAGTGAGAGATCAAGTCTTCATGCGGTTTTCAACTGCTCCTGTTCTTCTTTTAATGCAAAGCTAATGAGCTCCTTCTCGAAGACCGGGAACCAGAATGCTCCATTTCGCATTGAAGTTGGCATTGAAGATGCGAAACATTTGTCGAAAGTAATGGTCTGTTGGGAGTTGGGATGTGTGTCCGCACCCGTGTGCGTGAGTGCGGTCGCTGTTGCCAGTAATGTGGAGTGGTCAATCCCCTCCAGCTTTATTTCTCGAATTTGAAGTTGATCACTCGGTGGTTGGCTTGACATCCACTTGGCACCTAACACTCACGCCCCACGCTCAGTCTTCCTCGACTAGTTCGTGAATGAACACTAGTGGTTCTTATTCACTCATTCACTCCAATTTGGCGTCTGAAGAGCGGTGTAGTCGTCTCATCGGTAGGTTATTTGCCCTCGAAATCTAAAGTCAACATACGGATGGTCATTCTAGGAGGGAGCCAAATTTACAATCCTTGCATCCACGCACACCTTCCTCCTCTTCTCCTTCCTTATATTCGTTCTCCTTTCTCCTCCTCCTCCTTCTTGTTCCCTCCCTCATTCCTTTCCATCCCTTAAAGGTAGCCGACTTGGCAGACAGAGTACAACTACTACCTAGTCTCGATCTCTTTCGCCCATAAGCTGTCACATTGTTGGACTGTTTGAGGCGGCTAATTGTGGTTTATTCTGCTGTCGCTTGGACAGAGGTACATGTTTGGCAAGTCACAATGAGTAGATGGTGAACTCGTTGATCCACGAACCACGGCTCCACCTGTCTCCGCTTTGCCATTTCAGTCCTATCACGTCCAGGCGCAATTTCATCTCACCCTCTTGGTCCATACTAAACCAGATCAAATCAAGATCAGAAAATCGAGGTACATTAGCCTCCTTCCTCCTTTGTCTCCTTTCTAATCCATCCACTCCTTTGTTGCTATCTCTTATCGTCAGTGGTCGAATTGATCATGCACTCCTGCAGTCATCGTCAGCATCATCATAAGTTCTCCTTCTCATCTATTTATGCCTGCGGACTTGAGGTAAAAGGCATTGGATGATTAGCAAGCATCATTAGTCTTGGCACCAGACCAAAAAGGATGCCGTTTGTGGTGGCCCATTACTGGTGGTACTGCTGCCACACTAATCATCGCCAGCAGGTGTGCTGTGGATCGGGTGTCGAGTAATATTTTGCGATATTCCCTCTCAGGATGTGCTGTATTGAACCCTTGACTAGTGGAACCATCGCGATGGTTCAAACTTGATCTCGATGTTTGCTTCAACAGGCTGCGTGCTTCCCTTCTTTGTAGTCAATAAGTCTTCTTTACACAAGGACGAGTCCCATCGTGGAACCAACTGAGATGCAGCGGATCTGCTGATGAACCAACAATATTTGGCGAGGAGAGTGTGCATGGCTGATAGTTGCACAAAGTGGGAAATGGCGAGGTGAGTGAATCAACGGTTGGACTGTGTGAAGTACCATTCTGCAGGGCGATCACAATGAACTCTCGGTCCTACAAACGAGCCACCATGTGCCACGTTGGCGGCGAATCTGAGCTAAGCCTGTTAATTTAATGACGACCCATGCATTCATCCGTTCATCCATCCATTTACTCCTTATCCGTCCGTCCGTCCGACCACCCATCTCAAAATATTTTGCTAATTTGAGGGAATTCCGTGAGGCAAGGTGGAAACGCGATGAACTAAATGAAATCCTTCTTCAGTCCGGTGGGAGAAGGAGGGCCGTTTCTCCCTCACTGATTAAAGCCCAGACAGTCTGTTCGGTATATTCGTTTCTAGGAGAGGCACCAAAATTTCATCAAGACAACTGATTGACTCCCTTACAAGTCCCTGTCCAATTTTCACTCGATGAGTTTTGACTTGTCTAAAAATTCCTCCGATTCGGAAGAAGTAGAAGGTGAAAGTTGTAGGCGAAATTAGCTGAATTTTCCCATAACTCTGGTGCAAATACAGCCCATTCCGTTGACTTGGACAATTTCCTGTCCTAGATGTCGTCGTCGTCGTCGTTGCCTTAAGGTCCTGATTATGTGCCACAGTTAAGACACTCTAAAAACAGCATTTCCGGTTGTCGAGATGCATTAAAGCAGATGTAACCAATTAAAGGCGAAACTAAGGCAAGAAGTTGTGGAAGTCGGTTGTTTTGTTTGCTTTCGGAGGCACTCTCACTTGCGACTATCTCGCATAATTCACCAAACAACGGATTGTCCGAAACTGCTCAATTTGATGCCACGACTTGACGTTGTGCCTGCTGATCCCTTGCTAGTTATTGTCGAGTCCGCATTGTCCGCTATCTCCTTCACTGGAGTTCAGTTTGCGGTCTCCACGCATTGGATTGCAATCAACCGTCAGAAGGGAGCCTGTCGTCCAAACACCAGAGAACACGCATTATTCCAAATGCAAAATGTCACTGATTTGCAAATTTTGGATGCTGCCCGAGGAAGCGAGTGAGTAAATGTTAAAATGACTTCTGCTTGCCATTTCTTCATTAGACTTCCAGAAGGGAAGAGAGAATCACTAACAAAGTTCCACAAACCATGCGGTTGTCAATAGATTAGGCATTCAGAGATAAAACAAAGCAAGAACAGCGCCATTGTTTGCTTGAACAAAGCCACCAACATTTCTTTAAGCGGATGCATAGACGGCGATTCCAAGGCTGATTTCACCCACAGGGCTCTCCCAATTCAAATCCTCCAAGTAATCTCTCCACCAGACTCGATAGTATCAGACATAAAGTGTCTCCCGCATTTGCATGGGGTGCTCCCTGTCTAAACATTCACAATTTCAGCATTTTCGGTATGAGACGACTACATACAAATGGCAGAGTGCTCTTCGATGGCACTGCTAATTGTTACAATGGTGGCAACAGTTCAAGCAGTCCTATCACGACTCCCCATCTATCGTCGCTTGCAACGCATCACCACCTCTCTTTTCTGGTCACCCTTGTTAGTAGAAGTCTGGGTATGTTCCGACATCTTTAATATATAGGGCGATAATTACACAGCTAGGCGAGATGTGGGGGTTCAGGCCTGGGAAGTGTCACGCTCCAGCGAGTCTCCACGCTGCTCCGTCACGTGGTTCAAATTCTTTTCCCACCTCTGGCCTACAAAGCACATTTAAAGAATATAAGTACTACAAACACTCCATTGGTTTGCCCACATAAATCGTAAAACACTCACTTTTGTGCCCACCATCAGGCAACCACGTTTTGGTGCTGGAGAGGCAAGCCTGCTCAAATTCTCATTCTGTGGCCAATTTTAACACCACACAATGCATTTATATCCTTCTCCATAATGAGCACAGTAATAATCACTTCTGACTGTCCAAGGATGGAATGCTGTTCTGGTGTCTGACGTCTGCCAAGCCTTCGAAGGTGCAAATCGTTGTGAACGCTTCCATACACTTACCAGTCCTCAAAAAAGGAGACGTCTCCCCATTTATTGACCATCCTAACCAAATCTGTCCTAGTTGTCGTCGTCGTCATCGTCGTCGCCTGCTCTAGTTCGTGGGTGATAATGCGATTGTCTGATGGCTGAGGAGAGTGTTGATCACCTCAAGTGTAGATTTTGCTACACTGCAAATTTTGCCACTTTTTCAATCCAATTTATTGTCCTATTCCGCTTGTGTACAAGAACTGACGTTATTCGTGCTCAAGTGGAAGAAACATTAACTTCCGTCCGGGCTATCTACTCGTAGCCATTTGCACGGTGAGAGACTACGTCACCGTCAGGATTTTTATGGATTCCTCTTTCACCAGATAAACATCTGTTCCAGCTGCTTGGGAGCGTCTTTTGTTCTGGCACCGGTATGATGTTATTTACTGCTAAGAATGCATTTCTGGAGCAAATAAAAGCGACTTGTCACTTAGTCAACAAATCAGTGGTGCTATTCTATGGCAAGAACTCATCAAATGCTCAATTGTTAATGAGCGGTGAGCAAGTTGCGTAAAGTCGTTTGAAAGTGTGCCACGACTGGCTCGCAGTCCAGACTACCCACTGGTAGTGACGGTCTCGGCGTTCGCATGTCCAGCTTATCGCTAATCTTCTCATCCTACACGAGACCATCCATCCATCCATCCATCACTCCATCAAGTGTCAATCACACAGAGTGAAGGCCAATTATGCGTCCTCTGGTACACAGAGAGCAGAGCAATGTGAGAAGACTGTACTAAGGTGGGGAGGTTGCCACAAGGAGGATGGAGAAAGGAGAGGGAAGAAATCGGAGTAGGATTCAGTGAACCCCCCTCAACGTGTCTCCTACTCCACCACTACTGCTCCATGATCATCCAACTTGCATCCTTGTTGCCTGTGAAGGTGGCCACACTGTCGTTAATATCAGTTGCTGTGGTGTGGAAAAGGCATCTGGTTGAATGTCGCAAAGTGGAAAGCAGTTGTATCGGTTTCCATCGAGTAGAAGGATCTCGCCTATCAGTGACCTTCAGTCTTCTGTAAGTAAATCATTCACCACCACGAGAAACTGTGTCTACATTCCACCATACGCACACGCTGAAAGCACAGTCTTTGAGACATGAAGTGGGAACTGCTTCAGGTATATGAGATGACCCCCGTGTTTGGACGAATCGGGGCAATCCATGACGACGAGGTGTCCATTCGCTCAGCAGTCGTGGCACTCCGAGTCAGTCCCACCATATGCCATTCTCCCGCTCGGACATTCACTCAGCAAACCACTCTAGACGTGCGTGGGGGAGGTACAGGAAGAACAAATTCATGGTCTGCCAATCCTGCTACCCACCACGTACCATGTCATGTCAGCTGGGTGGCAGTCAGCCTCCGCCACACAAATCTCAATGTCGATGTAGCAGTAGTAAATCCACTGTTGCACCATCACTCAGGTTGGGTAGCGCTGTTGCTTGCTCCTCGCACACTGATCCCGAATAAAGTTTAGTCACGGAAGACATGCACCTCTTCTTCTTTATTCGAAATAGGGAGTCCCATCGGAAGCGATGCCCTTCGAGTGACTAGGCATCACCCAAATTGAACTGTTCAAGCCATTTGATCACAAACGATACGCCTCACTAATGTCTACTACACTTCTTCCAAATAATGTGGAAATATCTTGTCCCGTAATTGCTGGTAGCAGATTATATCGTAATGAGGGAGTGTTCAGTCTAAGCATTCTTTATTTCTCAATGTGTGTGTCAACCCGCGCCCTTCTTTCCTCACTTATTCAAGCCTGTCACAATATAGCTTAGGTGGCTAATTTAGCCTGTTATCTTCCGGTGCAATCTAGTGTAATCTAGTTAGGCCTAGTCATGAGCAACGTGCTACACTGCTTCCACAGTGGGACATGGATATCGGGCACTTTGTTGCATTCCACTAGGTCTGCTGCTGCTGCTGCCACTGTTTATTTAGTGCTCGTCAACACATGTAAGAACCATTGTAAGCAAGTGCAAAACAGTTGACGCAGTGGAAAGCATGCATTAAATTAAAAGAATCGGTCACGTACCCCTAAAGGTTTCTATGCAGCTAAAATATGGATGCCTCCGGTGCCAATTCGCAATATCGTGCTTAGACGAATCCTTGCCTCGCATCACAAACGACACCAGAGGCGCATGCAGTTCATCCACACACGTGAAGTGATCTGCATGCTCGGTTGAAAGAGACAAAGGAACGATTGCGGTAGAGGCGAAGCGGAGAGAGGGGGAAGGGTGGGGAAGGAGGATTGAAAGTGGACACCGTTGGATGACTCCGCACGGCGCTTCAATGCAGCCCTCATCATTTCCTCCCTTTCTCCCACCTTTCCATGAATTGTTGCATTTACCCACTCACCTAACCACTTGACTGAATTAAATATTAAGGAATCAGCTTAATGGAGGGAATATGAATTTCGTGTCAACAACATACTTGAAGAGACTAAGCACAGCTTTCCCCCACTACGCATTTCACATAGGATATGAGATGCGATAATAGCAACGCGACGCACGCAAACGAAGTGGATCTCCACCTCTACTGCCCGGGTGTTTTGGTGGTTGCATGTGGATGGCATTGCGGTGTGCAAGACGTATGAGGGAAAGGAGGAGGAGAAGGAGGAGGAGGAGGAGGAGGAGGAGGGAGTGCGTTGGGTTTATCAGTGCACACTAAGATGTAATCACATGGAAGTGAAGTAGTCGGTGTTTGTATGACGAGGTGTAGGTGATCGGTGTAAGGCAGGACGTTAGGGTTACCGCGTGCATGTGATGCAGGTGTTGACTGGATGCGCCAGCGGATTCTTTACGAGTAGTCATTTTTTCATATTGACTGCCTCATCGAGCATAATCTTAGGGATGTTCTGCAACAGAAATATTAATATTTTGCAGGCAGCCAGTGTTGGAGTCGGAGTTGCCTCGAGTGCTGCGTGGCTGCTGCTGGTGTGATCGCGTTTGCGATGCAGTGGGAGATCAGTGAGTGGGGTGGCGATTTGCACTGATGTAAGTGTCGAGTGTATGTATTCCTGCCCACGCACGATTGGTAGTGGGATGGAGCCTGTCTGCATTGACTATTCGACTTTTGCTCATCCTTCTAGGGCCCCTGGGTGTGGATGCTCTACCACTGCAATGGAGCGTGTGCACGAGATGTCACGCAATAGCACTTTGTCTTATTTCGACAGTGTCGCGTGGTGTAGTACTCGGCCTTCCATGTGTCGCGATGCCTTTTTTAATTGCGCTGCTGTTGGTTTTTATAATGTGCTCATTGATTTGACGAGGTTGTGGGGATGGTAGAGAATGAGCGTGAGCAATCTCACTGACTGACACTCGCTCTGTTGCCGCTACCACCTTCAACGCTGGTTACGGGTCGCTCTCTAAGGACACCACAGACTGACTCATCAGGCTGCCAACAACACCCATCTTTGCCGTCGGTGGCAATGGCAAAGAGGAATGTTGGTGTATAGGCAGACCAATGGGAGGGAGGCCGCTAAGACTGCACACTAAGCGCCTCTGAACTCATCGTCGACAGCTGTGGAGTCGCAGTCATTCGGCGGGTTGAGTGCACCGAATGTTACCTTCCTAAATGCGAACTATTCGTTCATGCAGGATATAAGAGACACGGTTTTCCGATTGGAGGTGTCGAAAACGGTAAGTGAGGTGTGAGTGCCATGCATGAGCGAAACAGGTGCGAACCTGTGGCCTGGTAAGCATGCTAGATAAGTCAGATATTATTATCTTCTTACAATGGCTGGTTTTGCTGATTCATCTTTAAATCTAGAATGTTCTGGCATTGTCGCTTTTACCACTGTGAAATGAGGTGATGCCAGTGTGAAGTAGGTGTGGAGTGATTGGAAGTGTAGTTATGATGCTTTGATATGTACGAATGATTCCCTGTGCGACTCATTGCCATATTCGATAATCACTTTTCTAATGTTATAGGCCTAAAAACTGTCACTATAGTTGTTGTGGTGCCGTACCGTTGACATGAGTTTGACTAACCGCTTTCAGACCAATGTTTCCTCTACTGATGATGGACACGCGTGGTGGTTAACACATTTGCCCCTTATCCCATACGGAATCAGCTTGCAGCATGGGAGATGGGGAGACTGACGATGCAGTAGCCTTACCAAGGAGAGCACGGCGGATGGCGCTGGACAAGGCGAAGTGAACCGTGTTATGCGTTGGTGGCTCAATGAATGACGGATTTTGGTGGTGAGGCCACTTAAATGCGCCATCGTTGTATCTCTTCGCAGTGGTATTTTGAATGCACGCGTATGTACTTAACCCGAGTATGATGTCCTCTTTTGTCTTCAGGGGGAAGGCAAATGCTGAGAAAACTGCAGTACCTATGTATGAATTGGTGATAGAGATGATCTATTGTGGATTGAAGGTCCGCTAGCCGTAACTCATTTGCTTCAGAGGGTGTAGAACTGCTCTTGCTTTGTTGGGTGGCAGACAATTGTTGGCTGTACAGGTAATGAGTGCATTTGAAGTAGATTGCCTACTGTTGGAGGTGTCATGCGTCTTTAGGGGGAGTGGCATGCTGTCACTTAGCCTTAAGAATGGCTTTAGAAGGTGCAGAGTGTGTAACTAGTGGGTGATTGGGTCGGTGGGTGTGAAGCAGAAAGGGGGATGTTTGTGCAAGAAAGAAGATAAGATGCCTCCAACCGCTCTGCACATGGGCATGTATGCTAAGTAGGCGAGAAGGGACGGAAGGCTCCATGCTGCTTGATTAATCTCATAACACCATCTCCTCTGCAATGCGTTCCAAATGGTAGTTGTGTTGTCATTCCATCACGCGGTTCCCTTAAGCAGACGTGGTAGCTATTGCCACCACTGGGCAACTATGCGGAGTTGAATGAAACCCTGATGGAACATACAGACGGGATGGAGATTATTGTGGGAGATTGGTTTGTCGAACGCCTTTCAATAACATCTGTTGGTGTGTCTGCAGTCGTTTGTATCTTATGCCTTTGCCAAGTAATGTTGAACCGTTGACCTGCATGTTCTGATGTAGGCATGTGGTGGAAATATCAAATCAGAAATAACATGAAATGTTCTTTATGTCAGACTTGTCACGATGGAAATAAAATGAAGGTATTCGCTATGAGATCATTAATTGTTTTTCAGTGTCCAAAATTTGTTTTGGCAAGGATAACGATAGTTTCGCTTCAAAATTAGCCTCATTATTTGTGTGGTGGAGCTTCGCGCAAGTTACTTCTCAAATAAATACGTGACATTGTATCGTTGCATAACATGGCGACACGTAAATGTAATCGACGGGGCCTAGAGAAAACAAACTCGTTCGAGCTATCTAAGAATGAGTTAATGTTTCCTCGTAATGCTGCATTGTGGAGAGGTTTTGCCTCAGAAGGCGACAACGGCGACGACCATGAGAACGTCGTAGAACCACGCTGATGGGTCTCGACGGCAAAGGAAAAGTAGTTGACAAAAAGCAAATGGGGCTCAAGAATAGGGATGCTACAACACAGCAATAAGTTGTTCTTTGTTGTGGAACACTAACTGGAAAGCGGTTGGGCTTTTTCAATGTGTGTAACAAATGTGATGAAGCGTGCCAAGACTACATTAAAAGCAAAAGATGGCATAATACTTAAATAGAATGTATATACATTCAGCAAGCAGAGTGTAGAGACCGGTGGCGTGGTCCGAAGGCCAGCTCGCCCGTTTGGAGCAACATGGTCACCCAAGTCACCGTA
This sequence comes from Taenia hydatigena, assembly GCA_036345935.2. Classification (NCBI taxonomy): domain Eukaryota; kingdom Metazoa; phylum Platyhelminthes; class Cestoda; order Cyclophyllidea; family Taeniidae; genus Taenia; species Taenia hydatigena. The sequence continues at coordinate 12,141,650 of JADWOT020000004.1, read as the reverse complement.
GCCGATACCGGCAATCAAACAAACAATGCATTAACTTTGAGGCATTGTAGAGCAATCAGAATGTAGTAAATAAAAAGCGTAAGAATTAGAAATGCAGAAACAATAGAAGAAATTAGGCATGCGTGTGCAAAGGGTGATAATCCTCTTGTCATAAAATACTACACAAAAGGATTGGGTGGCTATCATCAGGTTAATAAGATGAATTGAAGATAAATATGAATGACACATAACATTGTAGGGAGAAAGGGGAACAATAAAGTATTTTTGTTTCGCTCGTGGGGGTTTAATATGTTTGAATGGAGGGAGGAAAGAGGGAGAAGGAATAAGGTGGGGAGGGAGTTAAGCCATATAATTGTACATTGCTGCGACACCATCGTTCTTCCACTTTTCTGACTACACTGCAGTTGCTAACCTTGTTTGATGTTAAAATGCGCTAATTTCTGGAAGTCGCGAGGTTGCTACGACACATTCAACATTGCTGTACCGCATGGAGATGGGATGGTGCAGACTAGTTCAGCTAATTTGAAACAAGTGGTCAATCATGAAAAAGAACAATTACTGGACAAGAACTCAGTGATTTGTTGCTAGAAGATAACGCGACTCAGGTGTAATAAAGCACCCTCACTCACTGCCATCGCTTGTTTTCGTACACTTCGCTCCCACCAACATGCCCACAAAGGCCTGGCACGTCGGAGGCATTTGTCTTTAGCCTTGGCACAGCCAAGCCAATCGCCACAGCGATGGCAGAGATGAGATGTCAGATGAATGCGAAGAGAAAAAGCAGATGGGTTAGAGTCAGTCACGATCTCACGCCTTGCGAATACAGAGCTCATGCTGATCATGTAAGGAATGATTTGCGTATACCATGCAAGATCTTCCATAGGTGTCTCGATGGGCTTTTGCTATCGTCCAAACTTAATGCTCACTTCCGAACGTGGTCGAATAAATAGACGCAGTTAATTCTTCTACCGATGAGCAAATCATGCAATTGAACTACAATGACTCTGCTTGAAAAAGCCATTGCTCAATTCATCAAGTTGTAGCACCATCTGCGTTGGGACAGGTATGGTATTTGGACGATTTGGCAACAATGGAAGGCTAGGAACACGAATGTCTGAGGGCTGATCTGTTCTCATTTACTCGGTATCGGCACCGTTCTCGCCTCTCGTCCAGGAGGTACATCACACGAAACATGATCATTTCATCAATTTCTAAACAAGAAGGTAGAAGTCATAGCTAACAAAGAATTTTAAAGCCGGATCACCAGTGTTTGCACTTTAGATTGATGTCTATATCGCTATTGTTATTCGTGAAATCACCATAATGTAAAGTTGCATGGGTGCTTTAGTGAAATGGATGATCAAAGTGGATTTTGGTTCTAAAATATGATGCTTCGACTTGACAATGTCTGTAATATTCTTCAAGAATTGCAAAATAATGTGCACTTGTTTAAAATTTCTAAAATATCAACTTTCGTTAGCAAATTCGCTCCGACTTCATTCAATAGCATCTAGTATCTAACTTGTTTTTTTTTGAACCCGACATAATTTGATGGCAATTTCCATTCATTCATGATTGAGTTTACTTTGATGAGCCATTTCCTCGCAGCATTGACTTGGTTATGAATAGCTAAATGGAGGAGCAAGAATGATGTTTTGTACTGCGACAATAGCATTGGTTAAGAAACCGAGGTGAAGTCAAACAGAAAAGTGCTCAAATCATTGCGAATTGGCGATGAAAGCATTTCTCAGTTGCAGGAATTAATTGCTTCGAACAGAAAATTTCCAGTTTAAACTGCTTCACTCATCCAAATCTGTCATTTGTCCTGCAACTAAGCAAAGCTAAACAGTTTTTTGAGTTGGTAATTATTAAAATGAGGCACCGACGAGTGGGTAACCAGTCACACTTAACGTTAACTCGAATTTTGCACTGCGTACTTTGCGGTAATGTCGAGTTGTAATGTTTCGAGGCCTACTCAATCAAAAGTGGGAGAGGATTTGACAGAGACACTTAGTCTATCGTTCTAGGCACGTGCGATGTTGCTTACAAGTGTTTTGACCTTAAGTCGGAACAGCTAAAGGCCTTGAAGCGAGTAAGGCTTGATCACACCGACCGAGGTGTCCCTTCGACTGCTCACAGTTCTTCCAGGAGCGCAATTTCTCCTTTAAAGAGTCGCCTCAATCGTTGTCCCAAAAACAGGCAGGAACGTCTGTGTGTGTGCCTGTGCATATGTAGTGCAGAACCATATTCAACTCATCCTCTCCTCCTCAATTGCCCTTCTAGCCGACCAAATCGACATTTCTATCCTATATGAAGATCTCCTTCAGTTGTCCATCGTATGGCCATTTAATTGCCATAATAATTTAAAATTCACCTATCGCCAACACTCCATCACTCACCCACCAACTCACTTCACTAATATTTAAACGCATTTTCCTTATTGTGACTCTCCTACTTCCTCCCTTATTTCAGATTGAAGTGAACTTCGCACATGGAACTAGCATATTTAATGATACCAAAGTGATGTGTGCTTGCGAGGTAAGAAGATAGCACAGGGTCAGGAGAGGGAGAGGTAGCATAACTCATCCCTAATTTTTACTGTAGACATCGGTTTTGGCCTTTTGTCTTCTCTGGAACGGCGGGCCGGATGGTTGGAACTGATGCCGGGATGGCGAGGGAGGTAACAAACGCAAAAAAATAACGAGAGGCTCAGTAAAGGGATAAAAGAAGCGAATGGGTGGCACTGATGGCCAACTGAATTAAAGGGACGAATCCACGAAGAAGTATGAGTAGCAGTGGACGAAACAACACGTTAACGATCATATCCGACGCTGTTGTACGATGGACCATTTCGAATCCTACACGTGTGAATCGACTAGCGGCACATATTGTCGCGTAGTGTCTCTCAGCCCCGTCTGATGTTGGACTTAGGAGGCACCCATTGCAAGTGGTTTTGTGGCAACAGACATCACTTCCTTTCGTGCCTTTTCACCTTAATCAATTTCTCTGCAATATGGCGCATGCAAAAGCAGTGGAGGAGGAAGAGACGGACCACCAATACCAATGTGCTTTAAATGAAATGCACTGCCGTGTCTGGTCTGCTTTCCGTCAGCTTTTTATCTCTGTTGTTTCCTTTTGGAAGGACGACTTTCTGGCAGTTGGGGCAACGCGAGATATGAATCTAGTAAAGACAATGGCGACTGTCTGTTAGTAGCTGAAATAAAGCTCGTGGAGGTGTGCTTTTGCTGCGTATTTCAAATTGCATAACTGGGACAATTGCTGTGCTGCACCAGGGAGGACAACAGTGGTAATTGCACCTCTCCAGTAGAAGGGATAAACATACATGATTGTTAGGCTGAAAGCCACGAAAGAATCGTTGGATGAGAGGCGAGGATGAGACGCTCACAGAGGAGAGGAGGTAGAGAAAAGAATGGAGAAGAGCTATTGCCGGATGTTTCTGCGCAGTGATGTGGCACTGCGTTCCTTATTACCTGTTCTCTTTCTTCCACATTCTCCTAGATACCTTCGTTACGCATTTCTTCAATCACGTTTTTGAGTGAGGTTTGAAGGAATGAGCCTTGTGGAAGGGATATAAGTTTCTATCAATCGACAAATTCGAAGACGCTTTTCATGGTTTACTTTGATAAGTGAAGTGAACTACTTGCAGCAATACTGGAACGCCGACGCACGTAAATGAAGTTAGTGAGGAGGAGGCTATGATGAAACAGGATTATAGCACAGTCTACCTCTAATTTCTGCAATTTCTATCTGCGTTGACACTTTGGAGTCCAACGACAGAGAAGGAAGCTGGAGTATCACGGATAGATTGGCACGGAGGCGGTAAAGGTGAATGATGAGAAGTGGAACAAAAGTGAGTAGATGTCGAAGTGGGACGGAGGCAGTGATGTAGAACTGAATGGTGAAAACGATGATAACGTGGGAAGTAAGAAGAATGTTAGAAGGCGGTGGAACGCGTATGCGAGCGTATGTGATTAACCTCTTCTGACTGGATCGGTGCCACGCATCGCGGGATGGCTTCATGGGGGGACAGATATCACCGGCCTCTGTGCTTCACTTCGATATGCTCGATCTCCTACTTGTTTGCCAGCTTTTCAATCACTTAATTGGGGGACTAGCAACCTTAGCAAAGCCTTTAATAGAACGTCTTTAGTAATTTGACATGCTAAGGAAACTGCGAAGTTCTGTTTGGTCAGTTATTTTTGGTCCATTTCTCGCCTGCTTTATGCGGTCTTGAGCGACTGACACCTCATACGACCAAACTCTATGTCTCCTGAAGTTTATAAAGCATTCGATGAAAAGACAATTCTTTGGATTAGCTTGACTCTTCTTGAAGGAGCTGATACAAAGCTCGAGGCCGATGGAGTGGTTCTCTGTTCCTACGCTCTACGTCAAATTTTGTCAAGGAGTAATGATCGTGGGAGAGGCTGCACATTCTCAGAGAAGCGGTTTTATTCCCTTCCCCGCCTTTCTCTGCCCTTCTTTTTTGTCCTCTTAATCTCAGTGTAACTGCCATCGTTTCCCCTGCTCTCTGAAAATTGGTAGTTAATAATTGTCCTGTGCTCTGCACAGATCGGAGCAGTTATAATGTTTAATTGAAGGCAGATTTTTGACCTGTTTTTATGGACCGGGTGTTGCTGACTTTGTAAGGTTAGTGTCTTGTGTTCTCGATAAAAAACCACATTACTGACTGCCAATGATAACGTAATTATACTGCACGTTTGGATGTGCGCTCAGATTATTCAAGCTTTGTGTATTGTGGTTGTGAACATTGACGGAACTGATCCGCCAAATTATTTTCATCTCGCTTAAACTTCAAGCCCATTCAGACCTCATATAAGTCAAGGTCTTTCCAGCGCCATTCATTCGCGACTCCGCCATGAACACTGATCGCATGAAACGCAAGACCGCCACTGCCATGTACATAGTCTATACCTCAAATGCCAGAACCATGTCCACTAGGCCATCGTCGTCTGAGCGGCGTTTTAGCTGAGGGGTGGATGGGGAGAGAGAGATCGTGGTAAATGTGTAAACGCGTTAGCGGCCACTTTCAATATCACCTCGTACATTGCTTTCATCTTTGCTCGTCCCACTGATGAGGGCAACAAGGCGGTGTAGGGAAGCACTGTAGGGTAGTTTAGGGAGATTTCAGATCAATCGGCAAACCAGTGCTTGGCCGTGTGTGCTGCAGATGTGCGATTGATTGAGCTGGAGATGGAAACCCGTCAGCTTCCTTCTGGCGTTCCATTGTTCTCCTCTTTTGCTCTTTCTCTCCCTCTTTCTCCAAGTCACATCAGTGAATACCTTTGATGTGGTCAAGTCATCGCCATTGTGCGTCGGATCGGCATACCGATATTCATAGCGGTCGTAGAAAGAAGTAGTAGTGGGCAGGAGAACGAACGACTGATTGGGTGAGTGAGTGGGTGGGTAATCTGCCGTGCAGATGGGCAGTTGTTGACAGGTAGAGAGGATAGCGCGTATGAGGTCAGAGGTGACAAGTACAAAGTTGCTTTTGCTGTTGTTGTGTCGATGGTGATAGTGGGTGCTAGTGAAGTACTGACAGATGGATTGGAAACATGAAAGCATGACAGCGTATTCTCACTAGGCTCATTTCTTCTTCGATCTTATTAGGCAGTAAAACGTATGGGCAGTAAAGCAGCAGCAGTTGGCCAGCTGTTTGTTTACTGAGGAAAAGGGCTTATGGCTTATGTCAATGGCGCCCTTGCTAGGTGGTGAGGGCGGATTCTTCCTCCTTGTTTGCACCATTCCATACTACTCCACGTTATTTTGAGCTGAACTTTCATTATTCCATACTGTACTGCGCTATCTTACATTCGGATATTGATGTAATCATCCTACTCGCTCTTGCTAAGCCAACTTTCACCACTACCACCACCCCCACCGAATGCCTTCTAGTCGACTAAGAAGCAACGTCAACGAATGGCACTCTTGCACCCTTGCAAAAGTAAATGAGCACATCACAAAAGTCAACCACCGCTAATTGAAATGAGGCTATTAAAGCATATGAAAGGTGGGCAGATGCATTAAGAGCTAGGCATAGAAAGAAAGCAACGACCAATTTTTGAACATCATCCTTATTTGAGTACCATAGAAGGCTGCACAGCAGACAGAACTAACCTCGCTCCTGATTACTAGTACACGGAAACAGATGCACTCGCGATGCACCTCAACGCAAATCTGCTACGAATTATGCACCAATGTCCATCATATCACTAACGCGATGGTACGCTAGGAAGCAACTCCGTGTCCTGCGGTGACTTCGGATCCAACGCTAATAGTATGCAAAATATTACACTTTCTTTGGATGATAGCTCCGAGCGCACACTTTTGACCACGCACTTAGCCATTGAAATGGCTACTGGTCAGAAGTCTACTTCCACACTCAACCATCGCCACCACCAACTGCATCGCATCCATGTGAACACAGAATAAAGTAACTGTAGCAAGCAGAGACAAACTTCTAGTTCAACTTGTTCATCTTCGTGTCTGATTGCGAACACACTTACCAGATCATTCTTTTGTCTCCCTTGCGTTACACATTCCACCTCTTCGCCCCTCAATGCCCGCCCTCCTACGCATATCTTCTCCAACAACCTAACAGCAAAGAAATGAAAATGCTGCAATCACACACTCACATCCATTCTGCTGAGCCAGCTTCATGTTCATTGATGATCTAGACACGATGTGATCTTTCTATTAGGTAAAATTCAAATCCTAATGTGTCTCATGGATATTAACGTGCACATCGTATGCGAATTGACATTCATGTTTGGTGCCAGCCTTCACAACCAAATGAAAAGACCCGTTGCGCTAGTGCAAGGATATTCCATCTACATGCAAGAGTCTACAAACCGACTCTACAGAGTTATGGACAAGTTAGTATTATACGGGTGTAAAATGAGCCTCACGCCATCATCTTCACCCTCATCAAACAACTTTGGATGTCTCAGCAGAGTTTTCTCAGTGACGCTAATTAATTTCTTTCCTCCTTGAAACAGGCACCAAAACCGCTTGATAGTGTGCCAAAGTGATTGTGCAAAAGGTTACGCGAATTGCATTCAGTCCATCAAAATTTGGCAGATTGATCGACTGAGATTCGATCACGCATCTTGAGGCACCAGGCTACTCATTCATAGTCAGTAACGCCGTAACGGGTGTTTACTCGAATCGCACCCGAACTCGCACGTCAAGTCCAATCTGGAGATGGAAGGGTGTAAATCAACCGTCTGAAACTTTTGAAGCAATAGCAAAAGCGAAGTTCACCTTTAATGCTGTTCAATAATGCCTCCATGCTTATACAATATTCCCTTGAAATAAAACAAACTCTATTCGAATTCAGGATCTGTAGCTTCTTAGACAAGAGGAAAAGCCAGACACTAGAAGCATTTTTAACCGTATCGCCTCACGTTTCATCGAAGTGACTATTTATACGAGTGCTATCTCTGACCGCAAACTTAATGGATAAGTATAAATAGGACAATCACCAAGTTGACTGTAAAAAGTCTCTTCACCTTCCTTTTCACTACCCTACTCTCCATTACCTACCCCTTTTCAGCCATCCGATTGTTTGCTGCTGTACAATGGTAGTCACTCGATGACGGCCTTTCAATTAGTAGTACAAATTTGGGGCCAAGAGTAATATGGACCCTTCTTCATTCCACTTGAGGGAACAACTTTAATCTTTGAACAAACATTCAGTGCTGCATTACTTTTACTTGCAAACATTATAAATGTTAGCGCTGGTCTCTGGATTTTACCCATAATAACTTATGCTTACTAGATAAAATGATGTAGACCTCAGCTATGATCGGGTTATTCAGAGGTGTCAGTGTTGTTGCCACGTTGGCGGGTGCTGTTGAACCCAGAACACACCATTTACATCCTTGTTTCGCTTTTACAATATTTTTTCTTTCGCTGATCTTCGAACTCTGACACAACAATGTTGACTTTGTTATGCATTATTGGACGGCAGCTTCTGCACCGATGGTATCAATGGAAAAAGTAGACTTATTTTCTAAACAGCTGAAGTTCCGCTTTTAACATTTGTTGTTCATTTGACATGTCTTTGCTCTAGCTGACCTAAAGCTATTCATTGAATTTCTTGATTATCTGGATTTTCAAAACACCTGTAATCAAAGTGTTGCCAAATACTGGGAAAGGCAGGAAAGATTTCTTAGCTTCGCCAAAATGCATTTGCCTGTTTACTATCCCGCCCTCCAGCTTTTCTTATATGACTATGCCAGCACACACACACACGCACACAACATTTTCCTCCACTTCTCACTCTCGCATTCTTGCCAAATCACGTCATCTGCGCCTCCTTTATTCCCATTCTGTGTACGCCAGTGCTAAGCGCAGTAGCGAGGCACTTATTCGTGCATTTGCTACTGCAATGCTGGCATCAGCATTCTGCCAAACGCCAATGTCAAAGGAATCGTGAGGCCGCAGCCGATTGCGGCATTGCCACGACCACCAAATCAGCTGCCTTCAACATTAACACTATTAATTCAACTTGCTTTGCTCAATTAAATGTAATAGAACGCGCAACATATTCCACGCATTAGAGGAGAGCAAAGATGATGAGATGCAAAGGCGGTATAATGTGTGCAATGCCACAAATGCAAAGGAAAGGGCGTAGATGGATTGAGGGCAGGGGTGAAATGGAGAGAATCGTACAACGGTAGAACGCGATAAAGTATGCCAGTGGCACGACATGTACTACAACCGTCACCGGTGTAGCATAACCTCATGGGGTGACAGAACCCATAGGTTACCACCCCGTGCGATCACTGGCGTCTGTAACATCAACTGATGGGCATGATATGGTTTAAGGGCGGTGATCAAACATCCACAGCGAAACACCGATGTTTCGTAGCCACACTGTCATGATCTGATTCATAAGAAGATGGAATGCGCTTGGTAAATATGTCCTACCATTGGTCAAAAGAGAGTATAATCCTGAAATGTGCTGCCGCGAAATCGCATCAGTCGCGTGCGTAAGCAGCCCTTCTACTCGTAGAGGTATGCTTGGTGCTGTGCTGCTTGTGGTGTGTTTCGGGTCTGTGGATCCGTTTCAGAAAACAAATGATCATGCCATGAGTGGCTCATTCTCTGGAAGATTATTTATTTCTCTTCTAACCAGCTATGAGTGTCGCCAGTATTCATGCGCTTAATATGAGACACTTTTCTGCATTTAACGGTGCTCTATCATACTGTCAGTGTTGCTCGTGAAGTTGGATTTTTATCAAGTCATTGAGAAAGCAAGGTGAAAATGCGATGATTTATAATGCACTGAAATGACTGCTACGCAAGAAATAAGGATGGAGTTGTAAAATTTTGACATTTTCTAGACAAAGTTGGTATGCTAAAGGCCTTGTTAGTTTGAGGTTGAACTGAGGCTACGCAAGCAAGTCATTATACCCAATGGATATGGTTTTCCTTCAGCGTCCATAATTTGTCTGTATTTAATAGCCACTGCAAATGCAAAGAATCGGCACTGCCGCTTGTGCATGCAATTCAGCCCATCCACCCGTCAATAAGGCACCTGCCACAATATTGCACTGTGGTGATTATTCAGAATGCGGAAGAGAAGGAAGATGCGTAAGTGATGCTGAGTAGGCTAAGTAATGGGACATGACTGCCACCACCGAAAATAGAGGTGACGAAAATGTAGGTGCGAGGGAGTATGCCAATTGGGAAACAAAATATAAATGAAAATAAAAATCTAACAACCAGCCAAGATGATAGAGTGCAAGGTGTTGCTAAAAGAGATAAAGCAAACCTTACATTTTCAGGCTATGTGCACTTCACCAACCGAAATTTGGCTCAAAATTTCATTGCTGGCGTTTTCGTAAATAACTGCTTATGAGACAATCCTAGTGTGCTGGCTTTAGAAATCAAGAATTGGCAGCTTCTATAATGAATGGAAGTAAAAATTTGTGAGAGGCGCCAAATTTCTTTTCGAGCAAATCTATGTCTGCATAATCAGAGCTAGTCTAATCCTTACGGCAGCAAAATACAGCAAGGTTATTTCGAAGCGGCTCGCTGCCCATCATCCTATGCGAAAATAAAATCCATTTCTAAACCATTAAACCACGTACTTATATTATGGGCTACGCTTACATTTGTGATCTTCCCACAAGTTGGACTAAAAAAGAAACAATAACACATGAAAACTGTCATTCAAGGTTGTAAAATGAATATTCGGCATAAAGGCTTATCAACAGCCGGAATACTAATTGCATACCAAGCAGCTAGCAGGTATTTTGGGTCATTGGACATGTTTTGGTAAACGGAATGAAGGGTTTCTTGCTAAATCCTGGAAGTGAGGTGCTTACTCTTCCGAAGTTGGATTGAGCGATGACGCTGGGGCTGCTTTGTTGTGTAACCAATGCAGACTCTGCAGAAAATATATGTGAGGTGGGTGCATACCGCCCGCACCTCTTGTCTACTGCGTTCAGCATTTCCTTTTGCTTGCATGGTCCGAGTCAACACGCGACTCTTTACAGATTGCTTGTGCTAATGCGATGGGACAGCTAGGCGCTTTGGAGATCCAAAACCCTCTTGCCTTCATAAAACTTTAATTCTTACAAAGTGTTTGGCAAGAGAATGCTAGGAAGCTGTCGCATATTGGGGACATGCCAGTACTCTGTGTATCTCTCCGTTGACGTCCATCAGTAGCTCCGCTCAAAATGCTGGTACGCATTAGATTGTGGCCTGATTCTGATGCAAATGGTGAGAGGCACAGCATCTGCATTACGATGAGTATTTCTTTTCCTGTACTGCTGTGCATAATTGTACTACGGCTGCTCTCCTCACCAATATGCGGTCAAGCCATCTATTCCTTTAATTGTTTTAGGCTATGCGAGTGCCTGATGATTCCTACTTGCCATTAAATTGCCCCTCTCTCAGATTATGCATAAAGTGACACACCATCGCCTTATTTTGTCTAGTCTGGTAGTTCCCTTCATGTCCTTTCCAGAATAAATACGGCAGCCACAGCCGCATATTTTAAAGCAATTAAATTTTTTAATCAACTCTTTATTTAGACGCATTCCTGTCTTACTTTAGATAAAAATGATGATTAAGCTCCAACAGACTTGGAATGTGCCATAAGCACTAGGATTGCAGTTATTTAAAAAGAGAAATGTAGCAAGAGCTAGTAATTTAAGATCCACCGGTTACTGATCAATTTCTTTAACAACGATGTAGCAGTATAAGGCAGTCTTACACAGTGTTACTAAGAGGTTTTGTGGATTAATGATAAGCAGCAAAAGTCTATTTGCAATTTTGGGTCAGTCATCAATCCGAGCCACTGCAGAATTTGTTGTTCAGGAAAGAGAAGCCCGAACTTTGAGGAAATTAGATTATTGAATTAAATGTAGTGGATAGTGGGACAAAGCCTGCCCATAAAGCGTCAGCGACGAAATCAAGAAGTTGCTTATCTGATGTGCTTCATATCAGGCGCTTCTGTCAGATCCTCTTCTCTCACCTATTCATCAATTTGAAACGCTTTGTGACGGATTCTACTTTGACAACCTACCCTCGTTAATGCTAATGGGAATGTGAAAATGTGAGAACCTTCCTTCCATTTGCACAATGCTCACGAGCTCCTTCGCAGTCAAAACCACAAAGAGTGGACTCAAACAAAGGTCAAAAACCACTCAAAAAGGAAAATGACGCAAAAAAGAACGTCAAGATAGTTAGACCGATGGTCGCTCTTATGCTGCACATGCAAAGCATGCAATTAAGAGAAAACAAATGTTGCCGCCGCAAGGAAAGCAACCTCAGCGCTTACTTTTCATCGCATTTTTCGTAAATCTGCGTGTTGGAGCCCGAACACCTCGGGTACAACAATAGCGATAGCTGATGTCTGTTGCAGCAGATGCATGTGTAATGCATCACATTCTGTGATTGCCTTTGCGCGTCTGAATGCTGGTGGCGCAAGATCCTCAAGCATGCCTCTGCTGATAGCTGCCGCAGTCGTACAAAGGTGGCTATACTTGCCAATTACCTATCCTCTGTGTATTAAATAAGAAGGTAAAGAATTCATAGCCGCGTTTATGTGATAACGCAAGCGAAATTTGAGAAGGATGATGACATCGGTAGCACTATCTGAAGATGGTAGATGATGGGATTGGATTAGTAAGTGAGAAGCATGGCAACGAGAAATTAGGCATCAGACAACTTATGCTGAGTATTTATTCAGTAGCTTTGGCATTCCACCTCAAAATGCAAATGCAAAGAGTTTTCAGAATATTTCTTGGCCGGCGATTCCTAAATCTACTATGTTTAAAGGCAAATGTCAACATTTAGAGGGACTTTTCACTTCTCTGTCAATAAGGCCAAAATAAGACGCAAAGGACCTTGGGCGCAATTAAAGATGTTATTTGAAGCCACTCCACGGTATGGCCATCTATCACAACCCCTATCTCATCTGGCTATATCGTGCACCATATCCTTAAACTCCACGTAGCTGCCCGATCGCGGTACTTGCCGTCATACCCCTTTAATAGCACCGCGTGCTGAATTGGCAACATGACATTTTAGACCACCCTGCGAAGTAAAAGGCTGTGAGCTCACTCAAGCTGTATTCAACCTTCTCGCCTTCCGCTTTCCTGACGTACATGCCCCTGTACAAAGCAGTTGGGAGCATCTTGTTTTCTTCCCCATAAACACAACCCTTCCTACTCAAAACCATCCATCCGACAATCTAAAAGATAAGAGTTCAGCAACTTTCAAAGCTACTGTTAAGGCCAAGTAGTAGCATTCCACTTTTGACAATCCACAGCACATTCAGCAGTAGGATTTGAGTGCCAAATGAAGACGGTACTTTGAATTGCACTTCACATCCGTCAATAAACTGCAACTCAACAAAACTAAAACTCTTCCACACCTGCTGAGGTAAAACATACCGCAGCCATCATTTGATCGTAAAAACGGGCTGCAGTTGTGCAATAAAACACCTCCATCACCAATTCATACATATGTGCTGCAGCATCCTCAAATTTTTTCCCTCTCCAGAGACGAAAAGGGACATCATACTCGGTTAGAATACGTACACATGTATCTAACATACCAAAGGCCCACTCCATTAAGGTGCAACGACGAGGCAAATAGATGGCCCCACCACTGAAATCCTCCATCCAACAAACCACTGGCGCACTACATATTCGCCTCTATGCTCTCCTCGGCAAGAGCTCTGCGTTCTCAGACCCCTCATCCTCCATGGTGTTAGCACAATCCCGTATGGGATGGAACAATGTGCTAGCCATCACACGCTTCCATGATCAGTGGAGGGAATACGAGCCTAAAAGCAAAAGGTCACGACAACTATAGTGACAGAATAATTAAGATTTAAAATAGCTACCAGTCCGAAATCTACTGTCACATCGCAAACATGCAGGGCAAGCCCAACCACTTGTCTCGGGCAACAGAACTCAACTCAGTACGATTTACTGGCAGATGACCATTAAAACGCACAAAAGAATGCTAAAGTAGTACAATCTTATGTGGCATAAGCTGCGTAGGTGAGGAGCTGCAGAGGCAAGTAGAGCATGAAGTCGTCGGGCATTTCACTTTCCGCCCCCAAATTAAGTACACCTGAAGGATAAGTCGTCCCACTCACTGCAGCAGTCACACGTAGACGTCATTTAAATGCCTCTGGAAAGTTACTCATGCGTGGATACGGGACAATAACTTGCGTCTTAAGCTTCAAACATCGGGCAAGCGATTATCGAATATGGAAGTACAATGTACAGAGAATAATGCATATCAAGGCATCACAATATAACCGTCCTTCCAATTACTTCACACATTTGATATCGGCAAAAGCACCGAAATCTCAACATCTCGGAGTAAAAAAATTACAAACTGGCAGAACAGTTAATCGTAAGACAATAACCTATAATTTAGCCTATCTGACAAGCGCACTAAGTAACCGGTTCGCTCTTGTTTTACTCTCACGTGAAAACTCACACACCGTACTCAGGCATTCTTAAGTGTGCAGATGGGAAGGAGAGGCTAGTGAATGAGTAAGATGAATTAGAAAACTTGCCTCCCAGGCGTGGTCCCTCGTTTGGTCCGCCATTATTAGCATAACCGGACTGTATGAAATTAATTTATTTTCCTAAAGACATCTCAATTTTGATCAAAAGTTTGTTTCTCAGACGAATCGTGTTGGACATGCACAGCTTATGAAAAACTCCGGTTGACTAAGTGCGCTTTGAGCTGCCATGACAGCACACCTCAACAGCGGTCGTAGCCGCAAAAACACCTTGATCGAGTGGTAGGCATGTATCTCAAATTTCGTTGACTTCGATGCAGACGAAATGTAGTAAAACGAGCAATCGTCAGTTTGAACTCTTTTACGACACACAGCATGAGGGTTATGAGGAACAAATTCCAATCTTCAATTTTGACTTAAACATTGGGAGAAACTGGCTACTTTAATGCTAGCAGTAAATTACTGTGAAAATTCGGTGATAAAGTCCTCAGCCAATCACCTTAAACACAATTACCATAATTAAATTTACTTGGGACTGTGTACACTTTGCAAGGACAAAACAGCCGTTGTTAAGAGTGCCTCCACCCACGACCGCCTATCTAAGCGCATGATTTTACCAACTGATCGGACAAAGCTGGCCGGGAAGGGGCCTTAAGGTTGCACAATGCAAGTGGACGCTAGTAACTCACGCAATGACCCTGAATATTGGCGCGCCGAATGTTTGCAATTACACAGACGCGGCTAACCTTATACCATTGTGTCCTCAAATCCAAAAACTACAGGGTCACCACGATGTTGCAATGCTTGCCTGAATCCGCCTTTGAACTGAGATGCGATCAGTGACTACGAATAGGTTAGTGGAGGGAGCATCATCCGCAACTGAGAATGAAGCTAGTCTGAATGAGCTCTGCCTCGATCACTGGTTTTCCTGCCTATGTGATCATTGCGCTCAATACGAGGGCCTAAGGAACAAAGCTAACAATGAGAAACCAAATGTATTACACTGACAGCTGAGATAGTGGATCACTACCCATTTCAGGATCCCCCGCCCAGCCACGGCTCGTCCGAATTACATAGTATATTGCTATAAAATACTCAGTACATCAAATTCTAGCATTTGTGCAAATTTGTCTCTACATTATGGGGTCGATATTCTAAATAGGGTGCAAAAACCAGGTCGATGACACACCCTGACGAAGATTGCGTAATGTAAGTAGAATTGACTTACCCGCAGATGCGCCACAGTAGCCACTTACGAGGCGTGCGCATGTATGTGGTGATCGGACCTTGTTGCATGCACCCGAAGGTGAAAAAGTAAAGCGACATAAGACGGGACAAATTGGAATGAAACTGAAAAATTTTATCCTGCAAAATAAAAGATATTTTTCGAAGTGGGCTCTGATGTGCATAACGCAAGGAACTATCAACCTACTCCATACTTTTCATTCGATAAAATCGTGTGATCAAGGGCTTATTATTGTTGACACTATCTGGAAACAATTGAGGTAACCGCTTGCTTGTCATTCACTTCCATCGGAATGCATGCTGCCCGGGTAGGTGCTTTTCCAAGGCATTGTAGCTATTAGAAAAAGCAGCACAGTAAGAAGAGGTACCATGTTTGTCTGAATGTGACTAGTCTTGCGTTAGAAGGTATGGGAAATCTCGCAGTGGATCCTAATTTAATTCATTGACTTACAAATTTGTGAATACTAGCCATTGATAAAGTGGAAGATCAAGGCCAAAATTTACGATTTTATGCTTTGTGACAAGATGATGCACAAAACAGATAAAATTCATGATTTGATTTAATTCTTCAAATAGATCAAGAAAATCAGCACGTACGGGTTACTGCGACCATAGAGACATAACCTTGGTTCATTAATGTCGGCCTAATGGGTAAGGAGTCTGGCTACGGATCAAAAGATTTCGGAGTAGAATGCCACCAAAGCCATAGGGATTCTCTAACTCCCCCTCCGCTTGCAGTGGCACAGTGTATGCTTAACAACGAACTGCATCAAGAGGCATGTACGTGCTACTTACTTTGTCGCTAGGTAGAGAAAGGCAGTCAGTGTAATACAGTTGGTTTCTCATTGTTAGCTTTGTTCCTTAGGCCCTCGTATTGAGCGCAATGATCACATAGGCAGGGGAACCAGTGATCGAGGCAGAGCTCATTCAGACTAGCTTCATTCTCAGTTGCGGATGATGCTCCCTCCACTAACCTATTCGTGGTCACTGGCAAGCATTGCAACAGTGTTGCTACTTTCAGAAACCGCTCAGCCATTAGATGAACATTAAGGTGCGGCCATCAACTACAAAGTGCTTGTAAGACCACGAACCAATTAAACGTTAGCAGATCCGTGCAAAACACAAACAAGAATAATTTGTTTCACCATTCAGCTAAGACTAATGTCAACGAACAGACACCAAATTTTCAATCACTGCCTTAAATCAATGAAAAATTAACACATGCGGGTGCTCTGATCAGCATCAGCCAATGTGAATGCGAGACATAAATAAATTAGCAGTGTACGAAATTTGTGAATGGTGTTACGCTTTCTGCATCATGGAATTCCTGCTAGCGGGCATCCACTGAAAACAACTCAGCCTACTCATTAATATCCCTGAATTGTTACGTCTACGAATGCTTTAGAACCCCGAATGTACAGCCTAGAATTTATTTCAACTAAAAAGTTCTAAATGCCAGCTTCCTCATGAACCTAATTTCTGCACAAAACGAAATAGCATTAATTAATCTACCAACCCATTTACCCACGCATTCG
Organism: Taenia hydatigena; assembly: GCA_036345935.2. Lineage (NCBI taxonomy): Eukaryota > Metazoa > Platyhelminthes > Cestoda > Cyclophyllidea > Taeniidae > Taenia > Taenia hydatigena. Next base: position 12,124,826 of record JADWOT020000004.1, on the reverse strand, counting down.
ATCCATCAGTCTGGATGTGGTGTGAGCGCACAATGCTAGAGGGGGTAGCTGCTAAGGAAACAAGTCATGATGAAGCCGAGGCAATAAGGTAGGCAAAACTCAACTGGTTCACAAGTGCCCTGATCCCTGGGCTACGGAGACCGCTAAAATTTGTTTCCTACTTCTTCCTTGTCCACTGGCACAATACGCGACTCCACTGGTCACACTTCATCTATCACACATGCCCTTCCATGTTTCATAACGGCGAAGCATGGCATCTGGTCGAAGGAGAGAGGTTGGCAACAGGAGGGGATAAGATGAGTAGGAGTAGAAGGGTTAGGCGTACAAAAGATGTGAATATGAGGGAGTGAGTGCAGAAGAAAAGTAGTGGGAAGGATTCGGTAGTGAGTGAGCGAAGGAGAAATGAGGGTAGAGGATTGGTGGTGATGAGGTAGGTCAGTAGGCTGTGTTGTCCTAATAACGTGGATGTTGTGGATTCTAGCCTCTCACCACGCATGATGACATGCCACCTCCCACGTTTTAGCTCAATCTACTGCTCCTCCCTTCAAGCATCTAAGTAGATGTTACATCCATCCTTCCTGATGCAATCCATTGTTGGACAGGCACGGTGCTACTACATGCAGCGAGAGAGACAAAGGAGATCTACGGCTTCGGCGGGACTCGAACCCACAGTCTTCTGATCCGTAGTCAGACGCCCTGTTCACTAGGCTACGGAATCGACGCCCACGTTAATATATTTAATTTACGTATTTGCAGATACCCTCACTAGTAGTTATCTCACATCGTACTCATTGCCTAGACATGTCAGTACTTTTGGACAAAGACGAATCAACTGTTTGCTCCTCCTTCTTTCTGTGCCTTCTACGATACATCATGGGATCGAGGTTTGCGATTGGTGGATAACTGTGACACGACTGAGCTATCCATCGGATAACAGCGTCGCGGTCCAAACATTTGACCTTCTCAAAGGGGTGGTATTGGATACAGCTCAGCTGGGCCCTACTTATCTTCTGACCAGGGACAGGTTTTTGGTTGCAGTTACGACAAAATTATGTCGAAGCTCCCTTTTCAGCATCGTAAGTACAGCTTTCCCTTTATTAAATGGCGCAGTTGGAAGTATTTTAATTTCAGGAGTAAGTCTGTAACATTGGCAGGTTAAGGACAAATCGCTTTCAATGGCTAGCTTTTTATTGCTGAAGGAACGGTAGTGACTTTATTTGATTTATCAGAGGACATTGGCATCTTGAGGAGAGCTGTTGCTCACTTGCATCTTGTCTGTGAAAATCTATGTGGAACACATGCCCTTCCACCAAACGGCGGGAAAATCATACATTGAGATGAGAACGCGTGAAGCGAGCATAGTGAGCTTTGCAAAACAAGCCTTTCTAGCACTAGCGTGTGCCATCATAAAGAGATCGCTGGAGATAGCTGGGCAGCAGCATGAGAAAACGAAATCAAATCTTCAAAAACAGAGGCGAAAATTATGTAGCTAATCTAATCCAGTGTTTTAAGCATGCAATCTAAGAAATGTGGAAATTGAACGCTAAATGCGCAGAAAGCGTTTTGCTCATAAAAGGAAGACAAAGTTGAAGATTGATAGCAAGATCCTTAAAATGTTCCAAGTGCAGTCAATATTATTTGCAAAATTTGAAGGGACGGTGTGATGACCGTGTCAATGCATTCATGCCAACGAGGCTACCAAGGGCTGGTGAATGCTAATGGGTTAAAATGCTCTACCAAATCACTCGTAGATGCTAGATAGCAATCGTGGAAAGAAGCACGACCTAACGTCAGGGTTTAATACATTCGGTTGTTCTAAGCTTGTTAACCACGACGAATGCATACCATTATGAAGCTGCACGTTTGAAATGCGCCGTCCAGCTAGGTGATTATGTTCTCTCGTTGAGCAGACCTCATCGAAGCCCGTGGACTGAAGTCAACTCACATTCGTAGTGGTGATGCGAATTCTCCAGTTGTGTAGGCCGCCTGAAAGGGGAGCGTCTGGGAAGTCTGCTTCATTGCACCTATTAGACATGAGGCGACCAGTGATCGTAAATCACTTTGCAGGGTGGTTTTCGTCGATTTTTGATGTGAGGAAAACGAACTCTAGTTTCTGCACTGTGTTCAATAAAGTGCAAGTAAATTATGACTCTATATGATCATTTTATTAGTTCTGGGGGTGTAAATGCCGAGGATGGGAAGACTAATGCCGGGTCGTTTACACTCGGGTCTGCCGTGTGTACGACAGGCACAAACCAGTGAATGTGACCAACTCATTCAAACAATTTCGTCAGCAGCCTTTATTATCCCAAGTATCCACGTGCCAATGTGTATGTGCGCAGTATGTCCAGCTTCAAGCGTTTGTACCTGTAAAATGAGGGTGAGTTTTGAAAGGCGTAACTCACCATACTTTGCTTAAGCCACGGCAAATTATGATTTGGTTGGCTTTGTTTCATTGACCCATTTGATCAGTATTTTGAGACCACCAACATGTTGTCTCAGCCGCATTTTCGCCATGTTGTCCATTTATGTGTTGGATGCCTGGTCGATGGAACATCTGAATGTAGATGCATTGCACAGCATATGTGGAATGAAATGAATATATTGAAATTGTCACGGTTTGCGCATGCCTTGCATTTCGTGAACGTGAGGCTCTTGAATTTCGCTAGAGTACTCATAAGCCATTCCTAAGCAGTTTGAGATGGTGAGCTATTTTGTCAGCGATTTGATTAAGCGAGGTAGCATTTACGCATCCATTCAATTTCTAAAATATGGTGACAGGTCTTAAGTGGCGAAGAGTGAAGTAGTTAACGGGTTGCAGTGATAATCGCTCGTGTATCTGTCAGACCGATGCGAAGGAGGGTAGATGCATGAAAGCCGGTCAGGAAAGTGGCACAGCATGTCGAACGGTAGTAGTAATAGGAGGCAGAGAGGCGCATTCGTGAACCTGATGCTCTAACAGCATTTGCATTTGTTTGAGATGAAGATGGCAAAGTGAAATTGCGCGGCACTGTGATATAGACTAAAGGAATGAAGGAAGAAAGACAGCGACCAAGGGAGAGACACATCTGCCAGAAGAGCGATTCATTATTCGCCCTCAGTCTGGTGTTGGATCTTACCTTGGTAGCCATCCCTGATTGAAGCATTCTCACCTCAACAGTAGTTTAATGAACCGAAAGTGGGTAGTGCGATGACGTGTCGACACGGAGTTCATTTAACTTAGTCACACTTTCTGAGGAACCGTCAATACTGCTGAACTACACTCCTGCAAGGTTATTTTGCTCATTCAATGAAAGACCAAAAGTAGGTGCATTGCTTTCTCGCATAGGCTTTTTTATCCATAGATAGGGTTGCGGCCCCAAAAGAGTGAAAACGAGAAGAGAGACCATTAGGAGATGGTAGTGATATGGAGTTCACCTGCGCTCACTTCCATAGCCACAGCAGGTGACATTTTTGATAAATTTACAGCAGAGCGACCACAAATCCCAATTTCTTAATTAGGATTTCGAAGTATTGTCTAGTCAGCCGTCTGCTGCCAGCCGTTTGTTTTAATCAAGTTTGCTCATTCCAATTTTTATATATACCGAGGTTTCCACCTAGGTATTCGATGAAGTGGCCTGGGAGCAGATGTCATCATAATGAAGAATGCTAGAAATGCTGAGTGCAGTGGCTACTTATGAGAATCCCTCTGAGAATACAACAAAATTGCGAGAAGGCGTTATACTAGAAGCATGACTTTTGCCATTTACATTAACTTCTTCAACATTGACATCTGTGGAAATGAAGCAGCGGCACATGTAGCAAGTGGCGTGGCACTCTGATTTGCTCTGCCTAAGGTCCGAAGATATTTCGCACCGTGATGCAGAATCAATCGAGACTGCAGCACTTTACGTGTCGAAGGTTTTTTCGGTCAAGTGGATGGAGTTGGGCAACCTCTGAAACCTTGAGTTACACCGCACCGCGTCGAGAACGAGCGTTGCTCTTCATGAGATTATGCCTCTTAGCCAAGAACACTTTAAATAGTGTGGCAGGAAACTCGCTTTTACTCATTTTTTGGACTCTGCAGGCGTGGTGACCCTGTAGTTTTGGATTTGAGGACACAATGGTATAAGGTTAGCCGCGTCTGTGTAATTGCAAACATTCGGCGCGCCAATATTCAGGGTCATTGCGTGAGTTACTAGCATCCACTTGCACTGTGCAACCTTAAAGCCCCTTCCCGGCCAGCTTTGTCCGATCAGTTGGTAAAATCATGCGTTTAGATAGGCGGTCGTGGGTGGTAATTGTATTTAAGGTGATTGGCTGAGGACTTTATCACCGAATTTTCACAGTAATTTACTGCTAGCATTAAAGTAGCCAGTTTCTCCCAATGTTTAAGTCAAAATTGAAGATTGGAATTTGTTCCTCATAACCCTCATGCTGTGTGTCGTAAAAGAGTTCAAACTGACGATTGCTCGTTTTACTACATTTCGTCTGCATCGAAGTCAACGAAATTTGAGATACATGCCTACCACTCGATCAAGGTGTTTTTGCGGCTACGATCGCTGATGAGGTGTGCTGTCATGGCAGCTCAAAGCGCACTTAGTCAACCGGAGTTTTTCATAAGCTGTGCATGTCCAACACGATTCGTCTGAGAAACAAACTTTTGATCAAAATTGAGATGTCTTTAGGAAAATAAATTAATTTCATACAGTCCGGTTATGCTAATAATGGCGGACCAAACGAGGGACCACGCCTAGGAGGCAAGTTTTCTAATTCATCTTACTCATTCACTAGCCTCTCCTTCCCATCTGCACACTTAAGAATGCCTGAGTACGGTGTGTGAGTTTTCACGTGAGAGTAAAACAAGAGCGAACCGGTTACTTAGTGCGCTTGTCAGATAGGCTAAATTATAGGTTATTGTCTTACGATTAACTGTTCTGCCAGTTTGTAATTTTTTTACTCCGAGATGTTGAGATTTCGGTGCTTTTGCCGATATCAAATGTGTGAAGTAATTGGAAGGACGGTTATATTGTGATGCCTTGATATGCATTATTCTCTGTACATTTTACTTCCATATTCGATAATCGCTTGCCCGATGTTTGAAGCTTAAGACGCAAGTTATTGGCCCGTATCCACGCATGAGTAACTTTCCAGAGGCATTTAAATGACGTCTACGTGTGACTGCTGCAGTGAGTGGGACGACTTATCCTTCAGGTGTACTTAATTTGGCGGCGGAAAGTGAAATGCCCGACGACCTCATGCTCTACTTGCCTCTGCAGCTCCTCACCTACGCAGCTTATGCCACATAAGATTGTACTACTTTAGCATTCTTTTGTGCGTTTTAATGGTCATCTGCCAGTTAATCGTACTGAGTTGAGTTCTGTTGCCCGAGACAAGTGGTTGGGCTTGCCCTGCATGTTTGCGATGTGACAGTAGATTTCGGACTGGTAGCTATTTTAAATCTTAATTATTCTGTCACTATAGTTGTCGTGACCTTTTGCTTTTAGGCTCGTATTCCCTCCACTGATCATGGAAGCGTGTGATGGCTAGCACATTGTTCCATCCCATACGGGATTGTGCTAACACCATGGAGGATGAGGGGTCTGAGAACGCAGAGCTCTTGCCGAGGAGAGCATAGAGGCGAATATGTAGTGCGCCAGTGGTTTGTTGGATGGAGGATTTCAGTGGTGGGGCCATCTATTTGCCTCGTCGTTGCACCTTAATGGAGTGGGTCTTTGGTATGTTAGATACATATGTACGTATTCTATCCGAGTATGATGTCCCTTTTCGTCTCTGGAGAGGGGAAAATTTGAGGATGCTGCAGCACATATGTATGAATTGGTGATGGAGGTGTTTTATTGCACAACTGCAGCCCGTTTTTACGATCAAATGATGGCTGCGGTATGTTTTACCTCAGCAGGTGTGGAAGAGCTTTAGTTTTGTTGAGTTGCAGTTTATTGACGGATGTGAAGTGCAATTCAAAGTATCGTCTTCATTTGGCACTCAAATCCTACTGCTGAATGTGCTATGGATTGTCAAAAGTGGAATGCTACTACTTGGCCTTAACAGTAGCTTTGAAAGTTGCTGAACTCTTATCTTTTAGATTGTCGGATGGATGGTTTTGAGTAGGAAGGGTTGTGTTTATGGGGAAGAAAACAAGATGCTCCCAACTGCTTTGTACAGGGGCATGTACGTCAGGAAAGCGGAAGGCGAGAAGGTTGAATACAGCTTGAGTGAGCTCACAGCCTTTTACTTCGCAGGGTGGTCTAAAATGTCATGTTGCCAATTCAGCACGCGGTGCTATTAAAGGGGTATGACGGCAAGTACCGCGATCGGGCAGCTACGTGGAGTTTAAGGATATGGTGCACGATATAGCCAGATGAGATAGGGGTTGTGATAGATGGCCATACCGTGGAGTGGCTTCAAATAACATCTTTAATTGCGCCCAAGGTCCTTTGCGTCTTATTTTGGCCTTATTGACAGAGAAGTGAAAAGTCCCTCTAAATGTTGACATTTGCCTTTAAACATAGTAGATTTAGGAATCGCCGGCCAAGAAATATTCTGAAAACTCTTTGCATTTGCATTTTGAGGTGGAATGCCAAAGCTACTGAATAAATACTCAGCATAAGTTGTCTGATGCCTAATTTCTCGTTGCCATGCTTCTCACTTACTAATCCAATCCCATCATCTACCATCTTCAGATAGTGCTACCGATGTCATCATCCTTCTCAAATTTCGCTTGCGTTATCACATAAACGCGGCTATGAATTCTTTACCTTCTTATTTAATACACAGAGGATAGGTAATTGGCAAGTATAGCCACCTTTGTACGACTGCGGCAGCTATCAGCAGAGGCATGCTTGAGGATCTTGCGCCACCAGCATTCAGACGCGCAAAGGCAATCACAGAATGTGATGCATTACACATGCATCTGCTGCAACAGACATCAGCTATCGCTATTGTTGTACCCGAGGTGTTCGGGCTCCAACACGCAGATTTACGAAAAATGCGATGAAAAGTAAGCGCTGAGGTTGCTTTCCTTGCGGCGGCAACATTTGTTTTCTCTTAATTGCATGCTTTGCATGTGCAGCATAAGAGCGACCATCGGTCTAACTATCTTGACGTTCTTTTTTGCGTCATTTTCCTTTTTGAGTGGTTTTTGACCTTTGTTTGAGTCCACTCTTTGTGGTTTTGACTGCGAAGGAGCTCGTGAGCATTGTGCAAATGGAAGGAAGGTTCTCACATTTTCACATTCCCATTAGCATTAACGAGGGTAGGTTGTCAAAGTAGAATCCGTCACAAAGCGTTTCAAATTGATGAATAGGTGAGAGAAGAGGATCTGACAGAAGCGCCTGATATGAAGCACATCAGATAAGCAACTTCTTGATTTCGTCGCTGACGCTTTATGGGCAGGCTTTGTCCCACTATCCACTACATTTAATTCAATAATCTAATTTCCTCAAAGTTCGGGCTTCTCTTTCCTGAACAACAAATTCTGCAGTGGCTCGGATTGATGACTGACCCAAAAATGCAAATAGACTTTTGCTGCTTATCATTAATCCACAAAACCTCTTAGTAACACTGTGTAAGACTGCCTTATACTGCTACATCGTTGTTAAAGAAATTGATCAGTAACCGGTGGATCTTAAATTACTAGCTCTTGCTACATTTCTCTTTTTAAATAACTGCAATCCTAGTGCTTATGGCACATTCCAAGTCTGTTGGAGCTTAATCATCATTTTTATCTAAAGTAAGACAAGAATGCGTCTAAATAAAGAGTTGATTAAAAAATTTAATTGCTTTAAAATATGCGGCTGTGGCTGCCGTATTTATTCTGGAAAGGACATGAAGGGAACTACCAGACTAGACAAAATAAGGCGATGGTGTGTCACTTTATGCATAATCTGAGAGAGGGGCAATTTAATGGCAAGTAGGAATCATCAGGCACTCGCATAGCCTAAAACAATTAAAGGAATAGATGGCTCGACCGCATATTGGTGAGGAGAGCAGCCGTAGTACAATTATGCACAGCAGTACAGGAAAAGAAATACTCATCGTAATGCAGATGCTGTGCCTCTCACCATTTGCATCAGAATCAGGCCACAATCTAATGCGTACCAGCATTTTGAGCGGAGCTACTGATGGACGTCAACGGAGAGATACACAGAGTACTGGCATGTCCCCAATATGCGACAGCTTCCTAGCATTCTCTTGCCAAACACTTTGTAAGAATTAAAGTTTTATGAAGGCAAGAGGGTTTTGGATCTCCAAAGCGCCTAGCTGTCCCATCGCATTAGCACAAGCAATCTGTAAAGAGTCGCGTGTTGACTCGGACCATGCAAGCAAAAGGAAATGCTGAACGCAGTAGACAAGAGGTGCGGGCGGTATGCACCCACCTCACATATATTTTCTGTAGAGTCTGCATTAGTTACACAACAAAGCAGCTCCAGCGTCATCGCTCAATCCAACTTCGGAAGAGTAAGCACCTCACTTCCAGGATTTAGCAAGAAACCCTTCATTCCGTTTACCAAAACATGTCCAATGACCCAAAATACCTGCTAGCTGCTTGGTATGCAATTAGTATTCCGGCTGTTGATAAGCCTTTATGCCGAATATTCATTTTACAGCCTTGAATGACAGTTTTCATGTGTTATTGTTTCTTTTTTAGTTCAACTTGTGGGAAGATCACAAATGTAAGCGTAGCCCATAATATAAGTACGTGGTTTAATGGTTTATAAATGGATTTTATTTTCGCATAGGATGATGGGCAGCGAGCCGCTTCGAAATAACCTTGCTGTATTTTGCTGCCGTAAGGATTAGACTAGCTCTGATTATGCAGACATAGATTTGCTCGAAAAGAAATTTGGCGCCTCTCACAAATTTTTACTTCCATTCATTATAGAAGCTGCCAATTCTTGATTTCTAAAGCCAGCACACTAGGATTGTCTCATAAGCAGTTATTTACGAAAACGCCAGCAATGAAATTTTGAGCCAAATTTCGGTTGGTGAAGTGCACATAGCCTGAAAATGTAAGGTTTGCTTTATCTCTTTTAGCAACACCTTGCACTCTATCATCTTGGCTGGTTGTTAGATTTTTATTTTCATTTATATTTTGTTTCCCAATTGGCATACTCCCTCGCACCTACATTTTCGTCACCTCTATTTTCGGTGGTGGCAGTCATGTCCCATTACTTAGCCTACTCAGCATCACTTACGCATCTTCCTTCTCTTCCGCATTCTGAATAATCACCACAGTGCAATATTGTGGCAGGTGCCTTATTGACGGGTGGATGGGCTGAATTGCATGCACAAGCGGCAGTGCCGATTCTTTGCATTTGCAGTGGCTATTAAATACAGACAAATTATGGACGCTGAAGGAAAACCATATCCATTGGGTATAATGACTTGCTTGCGTAGCCTCAGTT